>JAZKJV010004376.1:0-228951 GCA_037367405.1 Ottelia alismoides | reverse complement strand
TGACGTGCTCTCATTAGGCCAGCTCAGCCGCTAGAAGACAAATTAGGTTGAGTTATTCGTATTTTATTAATTTAATATAGTAAATGATTTTATTACTTTTTTATATAAAATAAAAATGTCTATTATTTTATTTAGTATTTTATTATGATATTTATTTATTTATTGGCATTATTTATTAGTAGTTAATTTTTATTAGTTTATTTATAGGTATATTTTCCTATATTTTTTATACAATTTTATTTTTATTTTGTATATTTTATTTTATTATTTTATATTTTATTTTATATATTTATAACTTATTCTTGTGAGTATAAATATATATATATATATATTTATTTTATTTTTATGATATTATTTGTATATTTTAATAAGTAGATATGTGCATTTAGAGGTATATTTATAGGTTTTTCTACCAATGTTTTATATACATCTTTTTAATTTAATGTATTTTAATGAGTTTTATTTTGGTTTTGTATTTTTAATAGAATATAGATAATATTTAAAATGTTATGAAAATATAAAGAATAAGGAAATAAAAGTATAAAATTCCCTTTTATTTATATACATATATGACATAGGTATTTTTTCTGTGTTTTATAGACTTATTTTATTTTACATTTTCTTTTTAGTTTTATTTTAATTTCAATATGTACATATCTTATGAATAATATTTACAATATTATAAAAATATGAATTTGTAAAAATAATAAATAATGAATGAATTGAATATTTTAATCGGTATAATATACAATGAGGGTCAAAAACCTAACTTTCACACAATAACTCCAAAAAATATAAAACCACCACCATTAAATAGTTTATGAAAAGTTATATACAATTAGAGGTGATTTTCCTATGTTCTGAGTTTTTATTTGAAAGATATGAGTATGTGAAGTTGGATTTTTGGCTTTTTATTTTGTGTATAAAATGAATATTGTGTATTATTTTTGTACAACTCAATTTTGTATTTTTATTTACATTATTATCTACATCTTTTATGTAAAGTTTCTTCATTTGATGAATAAATAATAAAGAAAAAAATAGGTGTCAAAAATGCACAAATAATAAATTAAATAATTGGGTTTTTATTCTATTTTGGCCCTTATCTCCCCCTACTCTATTCCTTGTCGACCAACTCAATTCTTGAATTGGTCTCGGGGTTCAGGGTCATAAAATATTTTCAATATTTTATTCCTTTTTTCTTTTCTTCTCTTTATTATATAATTTTGGTATTAAAAATCTTATTTTATATATAAATAATACAATAAATAATGAATGCTGATATGCACAAATTGATGCTATTTACATGCATCAGCTAGGATTTTTAAGGCTAAAATGATAGAATAAAGGTAATGAAATGGAGATTTATCACAGGCTACGTCAAATCAGATGGCAAAAAGGGATGCTGGACGAACTCGCCCCAGGCGAGCTTCAACCGGGCGAGGGGCGAGATCTGACGCTTCGATGAAGGGTCTCCGGCAGTGTCGTGGAAGCTTTTCACATCGAATGGCCTGGTATGATGTGGTGGATGGACATCGGATGAGCGGGGCGAAGGTGGACCGGCTAGAGCTGCTCCGCCTGAGTAGAGGATGCTCAAGATGGCTTTCTAAGTGCATCCCATCCTGTAGGGTATACTCAAGGCTCAAAGACCGAGCTTTGATCGGGGTTATTGTGCAAGGAAAGGAAAGGAAGCGACGGTGGATGAGGGTTAACCTCCGGGGACAGTGGAGGTAGAGGTCTCGACCTTAATCTTGCCCGAACGAGCAAGCCTAAGGATGATCAGATCGTGCTTGGAGATGCGAGGTGAATAGGCATGTCAATCGATGCAGACGAGGGGGGGGAGGGGGTAGCAGAGCTCCGACCAGATGATCGGAGCAGCGGAATGACTACGGTGATGAAATGGAGAAATCGGAGTGAGACGAAAATGCGAGGGGTGAGGGA
This sequence comes from Ottelia alismoides, assembly GCA_037367405.1. Taxonomy (NCBI): domain Eukaryota; kingdom Viridiplantae; phylum Streptophyta; class Magnoliopsida; order Alismatales; family Hydrocharitaceae; genus Ottelia; species Ottelia alismoides. The sequence continues at coordinate 227,010 of JAZKJV010004376.1, read as the reverse complement.
TATACCTAAGGACTTTAACGAGTTCAACAGCTCCAAGCGATGCGGAAAAGAGGGTTATGGCCTCAACCCGGGTGTGGCTGGCCAAGGAGGCTTCTCATGGCGGCTCTTCAGTGTCGCAATGAGCTACGCTCAAGCAGACTGCCAAATGACGCTCCAAGGGCACCTTTGGGAAGCCGTCACCTTCCTCAAGGAGGATAAAGGTATGTGGTGGCACGAGGAACGAGCTACCACATTGTGGAGGCGAGAGAAGGCTACTTATAGGCTGCACAAGGGTCCTAGAAGATCGGAGCACATCGTGAACCCTTAGGCAGATCTAGCTACGCCTAGGGATCCACGAGGATCATGGACATCGAGGATACAATCGGACGCAGGGACCGAGTCAATAGGAGCTCTGGCTTGGGTGCCAAAAGTGGAGAAAATGCTTTGGCAAGGCACATGCGACCCGACCCGGTCTGGAAGAGACCGTTGACCGGGGTCAATGGTCCGATGTGGACTAATTAGAAAGTAGAATTTACAAAAATCAAAGAAAATAGGATTAAAAGTAGTAAATGAACTTAGTATAAAATAAAAAATGTTTATTATTTTATAAACTATTTTTTTGTGATTTTTATTTTTTTATGAAAAATAAAATAATGTATATACAATATATAGTAGTATATACATGTATATTATAACTATGTATTATGCACACGTATTTTTGTTTTCTTATTTTTACAAAAATAATTTTATTTTATATTTTATTTATTTACAACATGATTTTCGGAGTATAAAATAATTTTTATTTTATTTGTATAAATTATTTAAAGGTATAAAATAATCAGTGAATGTAGCATGTATATGTGTATTTTGTACAAAGGTTGGATGTTTTTATTTTTATTTTTATTTTTATTTATTTTTCTATTTTTTTATAACATTCCTACTACTATATACAAGGATGTAACAGAATAAAATAATTTTATTTTGTTAAAAATAAATAAATAAATAATATGTACAAGTATAAGTGATATGTACAATTCATAATGAATCCTTATCTCTCTCTACTTATTTTCTTTTGCGACCAGGTCAAGTCTTGACCTTCTCTTGGGGTTTGGTTCACTCTGTATTTATTCTAAATACATCATTCTTTTTCTTTTCCTTTTATTCTTTTATTTTTGCAGAATACATGCTTAAATATGAAATATTTGCAAGGACATGCAAAATGGTAAGTTATTGAATTTATAGGTATTTATAGGTGATTTTTCCAAAAAGAAGAGCTAAAATAAAAGAATAAAGAGTGAAAATCATGAATTCATCAACACTCGATAACTTACCGTACTATATAATTACTTATAATTTAGTATTCACAACTCTTTGTCATTAACATAATGCTTCTATTCAGATTGTTCTTGCAATATAATGTGTTGTGGTATATGTGAATGTGGATATACTTGTGATGCTTGATTGTGAATGTGGATATAATTGTGATGTTTGATTGTTAATGTAGATTATATAGAAATATTGTATTTTTATATATGTATAATTTTTATTTGCTTAAATAGTTATAGATAATCACAAGGGAAGAGGGAAAAGATTGACGAAATTGAACCATGTAATATTTTTTTGTTCTGGAATCAGAAAATATGACTACACGTGGTCCCCTATGTAGTCGCATTTGGTACGTTTAATATACCGGTAGCTGCTATTACGAGCACAAACAAACAAAGTGATCACATTATGTTCGTAATCTATTATATGGCCTCACACATGCAACCCCATGTTTTTTGACTACTTGTAGTCGCATACGCCCAATACGACTACATTATGACTATAACGCGGGCAGAATGTGACTATATTCATGCACGCATCATGTGCAGTTTCTTGTAGAGATTGGTGCTATTTCTTTTTAGGAACACAGCCCATTGATATCGTCTCCTTTCAGATACCGGACCCCCTGGATACAGAAGCGGATGTAGATATGGATGCATATGTGCAATCGACCACCATCACAGAAGCACGTGAAGAAAAGGCAACCAGATATAACGGTGGCCGGTCACCTCTCGCGATCACCGAAGAAGAAAGATCACTAAAATAAGTACGAGTACAACTCTCTCCGTTCCCTCGCTCTCTTCCTCTCTTCTCTCTCTTCCCTCTTTTCTCAATAGGGATTACATTGTTCTTGTGGTAGTGTTGAGGCAACACCTCCACCCCCTCTTTATATAACCCAAATACAACCCCATAGTTCTATTCCCAATAGGACTATAAATGGAATACAACTCAAGTACTAGTAGGATTAGGAGTCCAATCCCATTAGGATTCCCAATCCTAATATGACTCTAATCCTAACAAGTGGAACAATGGTCCAAAGGACATGAGGTCCGCCATGTACTTTCATTGAAATATGTGGATTTGACCTGGTGATCTAGTGACTTTTAAGCCCAAGAAATCGGATGGAAAGTCAAGCCGTCGGATTGAGAAGTGTTTTGTAACTTGTTGAGAACATGAAGCATTGGTTCTTGAGAAGAACTGATCAAAAGTACATCATCCACATAAATCAAGAAGAACATGAGATGTCATGAATGTCGAGAAATAGATAGTGAGGTGTCTGTTTGAGACAAAGCCTAAAGGTATAAGGCATTTTACAAGCCGATGAAACCAAGCTCTTGACACTTGTTTGAGTCCATACAGGGCTCGTTGTGGTCTGTTAGCATGTCAGATAGTCCGGAAGTATGAAACCTTGTGGTTGTGTCATATAATCATCTTCTTCAATCGAGCCATGTAAGAATGCATTATGAATATGAAATTGATTTTTGAACAGTTATTGGCAATTGCGAGGCTTAGAAGAAGGCAAATGGTAGTTGCCTTGATGACATGACTGAATGTTTCGTAATAGTCCTTGCCTTCAATTTAATGAAAACTCGTGGCTACTAAACCTACTTTGTATCTTTCAACATCTCCATTGGAGTTTCTTTTAATTCTGTAAAATCATTTGTTGCCAACAATAATGAATAATGGGTTATAAGGAACAAGAGGCCATGTTTTCTTCTTCTGAAGAGAATTAAATTAATATTTCATAGCTTCAACCCAAAAGGGATCCTCAGTAGCTTTCGAGAAACATTAAGGAGACAGAAGTTGCTTAGGTAGTGGATGAATGGAGGCTCCGGAAACTTTCTTTGTGCTTATACCATGCATTGATCGAGTGGTCATTTGATGGTTGCATTGGTGTGAGGAGGAAGAGAAGGTATGGGATCAAGAGGGATAGTATGGGAAGGTTCAAGTGGGATTGGTGTTGGAGATTGGGACTGGATAATAGATATTTGTGAATTGACATGATGAATGGGTTGTTAAGGGCTCGTTTGGAACGTGGGTTCGAACCCGGGTTTGCAGCATACCCCGGTGTTCGACCCGCTTTTGGGATCAGGGCCAACCCACGTCTTCTCGTGCGGGAGAAGGTTTGAAAAAGAAAGGCTATTCCGCCCGCGACTGGCATTGAAGAGGGGCCTGCCATTTCTGACACAGGCAGGCGTGAACAAAGTATCGCACTTTTGAGTCGAGGGTGTCGTCTTCCTCCCAAAGTCGCGATTCCAACACCGACAGGTCCCTGTTCCTCCGGTCGACCCTCAACTACAGTCTCCCACCATGTGCTGCTCTCCTCATCAATCGCAGAGCCAGAGCTGGACAACACGGTGCACAGGGACCTCGCGGGGTTCATTTCACCTCCAGTGCGACCACATCAACCCACAGTGGCGGAAGGGATGGAGGAGCAGGCACCGTCGTGTGAGTCGACGGCACCGGCCCGCTCCCCCATGCCCTTGCGTGGAGGAAGGCGTCTTCAGGCGATAGCCGACGACATCTACCCATTTAAATTGGTGGTGACAGTGGTTCTCTCTTTGCATGCCCTAGCGTTGGCCAAGGTTCCGGTCGGAGAGGCGGAGTTTGAGGAGCTTCGTCGGGGCTTCCAATTGCTGCTAAGAAGGTACTATCCAAGTCTCTCCTTGATGCAGTTGTGGTTGATTTCGCCCTCTTCCCTCCGTAGTTGTTGTTTTCATTTGGGCCAAATGTATTGAATCCCTGACCGGATGTTGCGTAATGGATATATGGATTGATGTAATGGATAAAGAAACATTGGGGTATATGGATTAATTTTTAACCCAACACTGGGGTAATGCTGTAATGGATTGATGTATATCCGGTTCTTATTTGGTGGTATATCGGCTTCTTATGCTTCCTTTGCTTCGTTTCCTTGTGCTTGATCTACCTTGGGATATATGGGTTTAATGCCTAGGCATAATGCATTGATGTATTTCGGCTTCATATATTGGGGTATATCGGCTTCGTATGCTTCGTTTGCTTGTTCTACATTCTGGTATATGGATTTATAACAACTAACATGTTAAGTTACTATGAAACAACGCATCAGTGCATTCTGAATTTACACACCACTTCACTGTCAATTTAACGTCAAATAGCTATTGGTGGTAACTGAGGGATAATTCGACCAAGGTGTGTGAATCTGTGGACTGCATTTTGGTTCCACTTCACTGTGAATTTAATGTCAAATAGATATTAGTGGTAACCGAGGGATAACTCGACCAAGGTGTCAAGCTTTTGACTCCGGATTGCATTTTTGTTCCACTATTAAAACATGCACACATTAATCAGTTTAAATTATTACGTTACTGGAATAATCTTATAAATAGGGAATTCATGCTTGTTTGAAACCAAGGAGTAAATAGGTGATAAGGAGGAAGAAAATCATAGGAATCCACCGAAGTAACTACTCTTTCGTATTAGGAATGAAAGTACTTTAACTAGTAGCATAAATAGGTGATAAGGAGGAACATAATCATATTAGGAATCAAATTAAAAATATTAGAATAGAAGTTCATAAAACGGATGAGAAGATGTTGAGTTCGGAAGTTCATACAAGAAAATAGTATCTTCCCAAAACATGCACCCGATTCCTTTTCTCCAGAAAGAGGAATGGACTGTCTCGTGTACTGAAATGTATCATCTACATTAATCGTCATGCACCTTCACAAAAATGGATAGCTATATGTCTAACTCTTGCACTGGAAGCCTAATATGTAAGTCTGTTCAATGGCATACTTCAATTTCTGGAACATGTCTCAACACCCAAGAACATGTGTATCACTTGAAATTCACAAACATACTGCCATCATCCTTTGGAGATGTTTTCTATTTCCATTTAAGTTGGCAATAGCAAGCATTTTCAATGAGAGATCCAGTTCCTTAGCATACTGCCACATGTTGTAGTGAAAGAGGAAATAAGGATATCCTTTGTCCTGATATCACAAACATATACTGCCAGAAGTTGGCAATAGAAAGCATTTTCTGTATATGTCTTCCTTATCAGATTCAACCATCCACACTTGTCATGTTCGCATATGTCTTCTGTTGCCTCATGGTCACATATGTCTTCTATATAGATATGTGCTCTGTATAGATATGAGTTCTGCCTCATGCAGTGGTCGTGCTGTATTCATGGTCACATATGTCTTCTGTATAGATATGTGTACTGTATCATATCAACATAGGACCGAAGGGGGTCGTTTGGAACTATACTCACTTTTCATTGGTTGCTTTAATGTGCATTCCCATAAACACTAGTTTGCTTTTTCTTTGCATGAATAAACATTCGTATATGAACACTTTTCATTGGTTTCTTTCTCGTACGTAACTTGAGAACTACATAAGTAATGTCATGACATCATTACAATATCTCATTTAAGACTATTTGTTGCCCGACATGTTACTTGGTATAATTATCCAATTAAATATATATTTATGTATGCGTTGAGGGTGCGTAGAAAGAGAGGGATGGACGGACAATCACAGGCACCCCCAGTTGGGTCACCTCAAATTGCACAATGTAATTCCGCTCTCGACAGGATTTTCGTTGATGCCATGCTAGAGCACGAGTCCTCTTGGGCGGGGAGCACGTTTACACTCCCTGGTTGGCACTCTATTGTTAGGAGATTCAATGAACAAAGCGGATTGTGCTACACGAAGGTGCAAATCCAACATCGCTGGAAGAACATGAAGAAGGACTACGCTTCATATCTATATCTTCGCAACAAGTCTGGTTGGGGCTGGGATACCATTTATAACAGGCCTATTCCACCTTCAGATGATGCATGGTGTGAGGTACTTAATATTTTTCACTTCACATTTCCATAATGATCATAACATGGAATATTTATCTTCGACCTAAACAGCTTGCAGATCGATATCGCAAGTATCGGAACAAGCCTTTCCTATACTTCGACGACATACAGAGGTTTCTCTCGAAGGACATCGCCACTGGAGTGCATGCGAACTCGTCAAGACCGGCAAGGGACAAGCAACCAATGGGGCCCTCTAGTTCTCGACAAGCATCAAGGCAACGAGAGTTGAACTTCGACGAAGATCTAGGTGAGTGTAGGCCATATTACCCAAAAGATGACGAGGTCAGCGAGGAGGTGACTCCTACGCCCTCCTCTAGGAAGAGATCAACTGAGAATCGAACAGGAAGTTCCAAGAAGTACAAGAGCGGAGGGGCAATGTCGGAGGAAGGGCAACAGTTGATTGAAAAGTTCCTGTCGACCCTCCCCAAGAAATTTGCGGAGGAGAGACCTGATCCTGATGAACTAGCAAGGGAAGCATGTAGGGAAGTCAGCGCCTTCAGACCTGACCTTGACATGGAACAGTTCCAAATGGTCGCAGAGACGCTAGCAACACCCACTGGTAGACATGTGTTCTACCACATGAAAGGGGACCCCGAGAAGCTGAACGAATGGATTGAGAAGACCATTCGTCGTTGACGAACATCAGCATCGCATTTTCTTACTTAGACTTTCGAACTCTACGCTTTTTTTTCATAACCAGTCTTTAGTTATGTCTTTTTAGAAACTCTTTTAATTTCGAAGAACAGTGCTGCGACGACAGCCTAGCAGTATTAGGTACATTTTGCAGGTAACAGGTCCCCACTTTGGGAAGTTCTTTTCGCTTCAATGATGTTTATGCAGGTAACATGTCCTAAATTACTGAACACGTTTAGAAATTAATGGTGTTTTATGCAGGTAATAGATCCACATGTGTTGAAGAATAAAATTATTGTATGATGTCTATTTAGTTTACAGGCGCAAAGGTCGTGCATTACTATATACAGGAATGATATTTTTTGCAGGGAATATAGCACATGATACATGTGAATTCTGCCGTGTGGTTGTTTTTAAAGACTAGTATATGGAGGTATCATTTTTTGGCAGGGAATGAATTTAGTTAACAGGTGCAAAGGTCGTGCATTAGTATATAGAGGAATGATTTTTTTGCAGGGAATATAGCACATGATACATGTCAATTCTTCCGTGTGGTTGGTTATAAAGACTACTATATCCAGGAATCATTTTTTGGCAGGGAATGAAATTAGTTAACCGGCGCAAAGGTCGTGCATTAGTATATAGAGGACTGATATTTTTGCAGAGAATATAGCACATGATACATGTTCATTCTGCCGTGTGGTTGTTTTTAAAGACTAGTATGGAGGAATCATTTTTGTACAGGGATTGAATTTAGTTAACAGGCCCAAAGGTCGTACTGTGGTTAAGATTATCAATGCAGGTCGCAGGACCACAGGTGGGACATGATTTTTCGCAGGTCGCAGGTCCACAGAATTTAGACAATTAAGTTGTTTACGCACAGAGGAAATCACATGGGACATGTTTTTTCGCATTACTGTACTTTGCATCATGATACGAAAGGAAGAAGTCCTTTAAGTAGTTAATTAACGTTGTATCCTTCTCTCGCGAATTTTATTGACCCTCAAGTAGATCGACGCTACATTCTTCTTTCGTTGTGATAGATATCCGTTGGTGGAGAGAGATTGCGGTCACCGATGGTCTTGCGTAGGTACAATCCGTTCGATGACATCATGGAGCAAGCAGTAATAGCCTGCATTGGGGTAGCGGCGGTGGTGGCAGTGGAGCAGATGGAGACTGAGTCCTCCACCAGACGAGTGCCTAGACCCCTGCATACACGGCCTCTCAGCGGACGAGCCTGGGTGGAAGAGATGCTTGCGGACCATGATGACAGGGCTTTCCAAAACTTCCGAATGCGACCGCCCATGCTTAGACGGTTCGTTCGTGTGCTAAGTGAGCATGGATTAACCCATACGAGGTACATAGATGTCATGGAGCAAGTGTGTATTTTTCTATACGCGTTCACGAATGCACATTCAAATAGAATCATCCAGAAAGCATTCCAACATAGCGCGGAGACCATATCCCGCCATATTAAAAGGGTACTCGGGAAAGTAATCTCACTTGAACAAGAGTATATTCGACTTGCCCCGCCAGTCACACCGGATGTAATCACTTCAAACCCACGCTACTATTCATACTTCAAAGTAAGCACTACTTTAAAGTAAGCAAAACATTAGTCCAACTTTGGACATTTAATTCCTAATTTTCAACCGTTTCCTCAGGGAGTTATAGGAGCTATCGATGAGACATACATCCCAGCTCATGTTAGGCATGAGGAGGAAGGAGCTTATCGCTGCAGGAAGCTTTTCCCAGCACAAAATGTTATGGCAGCGGTTGACTTTAACCAATGTTTCACTTTTGTCGTTACTGGGTGGGAAGGTTCTTGCGCGGATATGACCATGCTTCGACATTTCGTGGAGAGTAGGTCCTTGGTCGTCCCAGAGGGCTGCAGGTATTTGGTTGACTGTGGATACTCAAACACTAACACGTTCATCGCCCCGTACAAAGGTGCCCTATATCATCTCCCAGCTTGGCGGGCACGTGGGTGTCAGTACGAAAATCATAAGGACCTTTTTAATCACCGGCATGCATGTTTGCGCAATGTGGTGGAGCGCACTTTCGGTGTGTGGAAGAATAGGTTCTACTGCCTGCGTGATATGCCATCGTACTCGTTCGACATACAACGGGATGTTGTACGGGCAACTTGCATTATTCACAACTTCATCCGAGTAAACGGAGGTGATTCGATATCTGACAACGAATAGGAGGACAACCTGCCCGAGGAGGTTGACGAGGAGCAAAATCGGAGCGTCGCCATACTTCATGATGAGAACCGTCGGGGGGAGGTCCTGCGAGACAGAACCGCGCACGCAATGTGGAATAACAGACGAAGGAGGCAGTCATAGCTTACCGATCTTTGTAATAGGGACTGCAATCTTTTCGCGTTATTGTTTTTGTGCTGATGTTAATGTTGCAGTTTCATATTCTCTCATTTAAATGTAACCTTATTGTTAATTTCGTAGGTAAAGAACAATGCATCCAAATGACCGGTGTCGTTGTGGGACCCCTTTGGTTCTCAGCTACAAAGATGGGCAAGAAAACCCTCTTCGACGGCTATTCTATGTTTGTTCTTCAGGACGATGTGACCATCGTGTGCCTCATACACGTGCTCCAAGGACAGAAGAGAATATGGCAGACGAGTTTTTCTTTTTTGCATATCGTTTATGGGATATGGAAAGGGAAAATCGAGAACTCTTTCGGAAGCTGGAAATCGCGCACAAAGATTTAAACGACAAGGAAAGCGAATTGGCTACTCTCTACGCCGAGTTAGAAGATGCTGGAGGCACGAGAGCTTCACTGCGGGATATGGTGGACACGCTAAGTCTGCAACTGCGAGGTGCAGGACTAGAGGTGGTCGACGATGCAGTGATTAACAAGCATGTCCTGTGACTTCGTCTGTACTTCGTTATTGTTCTCCTCTAGCAATTCCAATCATGTTATCGTGGGTAATGAACTAGCGTATGCTACAGTCTGTAACGTAGTACTGTATTTCGTTATATGCAATCCATGGCTGTTGCAGTCTACGTCGAACATTGTGTTTTATAGGTTTGCCGCCGCATTTTTAATTCTGGGTACCTGAGCCGTGTTTATTTCAGACGATAATAACCTCGCATTAACGACGGGTTTTCAAAGAATTTGGCGTATATTGCGGGGGCATAAGGGGGAAATTGCCTGGAACAAAAAAAGCTATGTTCTTGGGGGTTTACAAATTAATGACAAGAAAAAATTCCATTATAAAGCGGGGACTATTGATATATGCCCAACGTATTTTATTATTATCATTCTAATGACAAAGAGGACATTTCTCCATCACATCATATTACACCACATCCACCCCAATCCATCCCACCCTTTATCCAAACACCTACTATTACAATAGGGTTATCCACCCCCAACCCCGTCTCAAACTTAGGATACCCCAACCCACCCCAACCCGCAATCCAAACGAGCCCTAATTGTTTAAGGTGGTACCGGGACGTAAAAACAAACATTCATTGGAATTGGTAGGAGGGATTGGGTAATGGTAGGGGGTGAGTGTGTAATAGTAGGGGAGGGATGTTGTGATAGTTGTTGAAACGGATAGATGGACTCATTAAATACAAAATGACGGGAGATGATGATTTGGTTTGTAATTGGGGTAAGGATCTGATAGGCTTTTTAATGTGGAGTGTAGCCAAGAACGATATCTATGGTTGAATGAGGTTGTAGTTTGTGTTTATTGTATGGATGAAGTATGGGTAACAAGCACATCCAAATGTTCATAGGAAATAGTAATCTGGAGTAGAGTTAAAGAGTGTTTGATGAGGATAAATTTTTTTGGTTATAGGTGAGGGTAAATAATTGATGATAAAGGAAGCAGAGTGAAAAGCCAGAGACCAATATCGCAAGGGCGCATCCATCGCCATATTTGTAAGATGACGATTCTGATGTTTAGCTGTACCAGTTTATTATGTTCTATGAGCCTAAATTCTATAAACAGTTCCATGCAATGTACACCATGATCGAATTTGATGATATTCAACCCCACCATCAGAATGGAACCATCAGAATGGAATGCCTTAATTATTGTATGAAATTGTATCTTGACATAAACAATGAATTGCTTGAAACAATTAAACACATGATCTTTGGAGGTCATGTTATAGAGCCGGGCCCATTTACTATAATCATCAATAAAAATGGTCATATATTTGTGACCTTTATAAGAAGGGATATGAGTAGTCCAGACATCAGAAAGTATGAGATCAAATGGAGTAGAAGCAATACTTCAATGCATTGTAAGCGGAAACGATGATGCTTAGCCTGCAGTAAACAAGCATCACAAGTAGATGATGCTTTGGAGGGAACAAGAAGATTAAAAAATCTGACAATACTCTGAACTATACTGTTATTTGAATGGCCTAATTGATAGCGCCATGTATATCTAGAGGACTTTGTTGACAGAAGAGCTAAATGAGAGGGCTGGAAAGAAGCATCTGGAGTTGTTGTAGAGGTTGAGGATGGAATCCAAATCTGATATACCCCATTGAATGGACGCCCCTTAAACAGTAAGTGTATTTGTTTGCATATCCTTGGCCATGAAATGGTTGGGGTAAATCTAGAAATAATAGTGAATCTCATTATAAATTTGTGAATAGACAACATATACTTGTTTGAATTAGGAACACATAATACATCAGACATGCGAGTAGAAGAGTTGGAATTTAGAATAAACATCTCACCAATATGAGGAATAGGTACAAACTGGTCATTCGCAAACTGGACAACATCATTCCCAATATATGATTTTGAAAAATCAAGATTTGCTAATGATTTGGTGGTGTGAAATGCCTCCAGAATCTACACGTCATAGATCAGTGATACAAGAGAAATATTTGCCTGAGGATCACAATCATCCTTGTTTTCATATCTATAATAACAAAGGACAACTGTGTGACTGTTGCGGTCATAAATCTGACAAGAGATAGAAGTCACGCCCCTTCCACGATAGACGCCAAAAGATATAAACCTTGTGAAACTATTGTAATTGTGATCCATGGAAATAAAGTGAGAATCGTGAAAACTATTATTCCCACGATCAAAATGTATACGAACTTCCCCAAGAACCACGAGATAAACTCCCAGATCCATATGATTCACGAGACACTTGATAAATAGTAAGGATATTCTGATACTGAGATACCCTTTGTCCGTGACTTAGACGCATACCAACAAAATCATCATAAGATGGAGTGGTTGATTAACAATAGTTCATAGAGATTAGGGACTCATAATTGTTGGAGCAGCGGAAGATTGGTGGTGGATAAGAACTAAAAGGGTTTTAGGGTTTAGGGTTTAGGGTTTATAAAAACTTGAACTTGCATACAAGACTTGAACTTTTACAAAAAGAGGGCTTACAATTTTTACAACAAATGAAGAAGGACTTACAAGACTTGGAATGGATATGACTCTTGTGGTGGTTGCGAATGTATTGTGCTTCTCTTGTGTTATTGTATGAAATGAGGATCTCTTAGGTACTATTTATAGGCCCTCCAAAAGGTGGAGATAGTTTGAAGAGGGATCTAGAATCCTCTTCTATTCTTATCCTTTTAATGAAAATATCCAGACATTTTGATGGGAGGTAGCGAAATATCTAGATATTTTATTCACCTCTATATTTTCTAGAAAATTCTTGCAAGTACATATCTTCATTAAACTTCTCCTTATGTGGGTGGAGGATAGTAGGCCCACATGTTTGCATATGGGTGGATGATTGTAGGCCCATTTGTATAAGGACTCATTGAAATAACAATACTTCTTGGGTAAATTACAAATTATATATTCAACAATAGTAAGATCCCATGCCAATTATGATGGTCATAATCTTGCCATCGTCAGTAATAGGTTTGCCAAAGATAGCAAGATTTGTGGCTATAGCTTTAGCATTACTAAGATAATCAGTAATTGATAGATCACCATTCTTTAAGGATCGAAGTGGAGATCTATACTAGAAAATACGAGATATGGATTGAGTTTGATAATGATGCTCAAGAAAGCACCATACCTCAGGGGAGGATGTGAGATGAGATATTTGGGAGCATATGCTTTCAGTGATGAAGGAAATCAACTAACTTAAAATAAGTTGATCTTTCCTTTGCCACAAAAGATAGTCTAGATGTTCCAGTGATTTCTCCTTTACGATCATGCAGGTATTGGGAGGGAACTCTATCAGTACAATCAACTAATGTGTTACTTTAAGCTAATTACAAAATGCAGATGAGCTACTAGACGTGTGGAAAAGCCTTTGCCAAACGGAAGGAAACCAAGGAGAACATGCGGAACTATTCAAAGTAATAGTTCCTCCAACCAGTGACGGAGAGGCGGGTGGGAGCTTGGCTTCCCCGGCTCTCAATGATAACATGTATATATGTGTATAAATATAGTATATATATAATCTAAATACATCATTTAATAATTAATATATATATGTTATATATATTAGCCCCCTAGCAATGAAAATGGATCGGATATGTCTATTTTCATATCCATAATTCGCTTCATCTCTATCAAATACGAATACGAGTACGGATATGATTCAGATATGCATTACGGAAACCATATCCTTAAAATTACGGACACGGATCTGAATCAGATATTTATCAGTTCAAAATACAGATCGAATAAAGATCATACCCGATAATGGATCGAATAGAGATCGGATCCGAATACGAATCGAATAAACAGTGAAATCAAAATATGGACCAATAAACATGGAATCCGAATACGATCAAATAAAGACGCATACAAATACAATTGAATTTTTTAATCAAAGTTCATATGATTTTAAAAAATGATAATGAAATATAAATAAGATGCATCATGACAAAAGTGGGCGTTGAGGTGACCTGCATTCTTGATGAAAAGTAAAAAGAGGGACAAGGTTTCGTAACTTTTGTTCATGCACATCCCCCAACAAACGGAAGTTTATTAATATCATTAATATATTGAATTATATAATGTATAATACTGATATAATAACACATGATTGTGGCTTATATTAAATTAATTTATATATAAAACAATATTAAATGTTGTATTTGGATATCCGAAGCCGTATTCAGATATCAAGTCATTACCATATTCGTATCCGAAAATTTTTTAGAATCCGTATTCATATCCGAACCCTATTCGAATAATATTTGGATACGAATATCCGTATCCGATAGTTTTTCGAATATGGAAACATATATTTAGATATATCCATATCCGTTTTCATCCATGCCCCTCATATCTCAACAAAAAATCAATAACTAATGATTAAAATTATTTACATGTTGTACATAATTAGACAGTGGTATATCAATATATATCCATCGTCGTATCTATTTTTAAGCGATTACAGGATATGCATTTTTAATTTAGTATAGATGTACAAATAAGGATGTTTATTTTTATTTCCTTTGCAGATACATATATGAATGAGGACATTTCTTCCATTTTTTATTTGGAAAATAAATACGATTTCATATCTTTCTGGTGTATGAAGATATATTTATTTGTATCATCGAGTCTATATATGTATATCTTATTATATATATATATATATCAATTTATGTAGACTTGTATCAAAATATGGCACACTATTACATGTGGTGTATTGCTTTTCAGAATCAATTTCAAATACATTTATAAAAAAATATGTTAAATATTAGTGCCAATCAATTACATAATTATGAAAATATTTCTTATAGATTGAATTCGCTTCCAAACATCCAATCTTATAAATTGAATATTTGATTAATATTCTACCTATCCTCCAGATTTCACTCAAATCCCATGTAATTTACAATTTTATCTTAGTGGTCATATGTTCCGTAAACATTTAAGCAACTTAAATCCCAGTTAAAAAAGAGTCAGACTTATTAATATTAAATAGCAAATAACCTCATATTTGAAAAAAATTAAGGGGTATGTATGCACGTATAACATTAATAGGTGATTCAATCAATATTTTTTAATTTTTGGAAACAAATTCACAAGCAATAAGCAAATTATAACACCTCTGTTGTAACTCGCGTTACAACAGAGGATCTACTCCATATATAAGTAACTAATATGACAAGATAAATTAAATAAATAACATCTAAATAATTTTAGCCTCCCAACAAAAAATTTCTGACTTCTCCCTGCCTCCAACCTTGGTCATTCAGTAGCTCCAAATGCTGAGCAAGAACATAAAAAAGCGGAGCATAGGCGCTCGGCTCCCTTGGACGACCACGATCGAACATCCCATTCTAATCTTAACCGTCCGCGTTAAGCAGCGGGAAATTTGCTTCGAAGCCTTCAAAGAAACTTAAGCACTACTTGAAGACCCGTGTCCGTTGAGTGGGGTTAGTGCAAATTGACCATGGAGTTTCTTATATGACAATTGGGTAACTTTTGTTTTATTCTATTCCTTTTTTCCTATTAGGCCCTTTATCATTCAAATTTTGCTTCAAATTTTTTTTGTAAGAGACAAGTTTTAGGCAATTTGTAAAATGAAATTATGAAAATGGGCTGAATTGTATATTTTAACCTGCTTTACTTTGTGTCAAACTTTCGGTTTTAATTTAATTGTATGTACCTAATATTAATAAGTATTTAGTGTTTTGACTACATGAATTGATTCAGATGCGTAGTTTAATATTTTGCCCAGCCAACTTTCCTGGCATTTCTCAAGAGTGTCGCACATACACCATAAATTTTTTGCATAATTATTTGCGTACGCTTTTTCTTTTTAAATGAAAAGTCTCAAATTTTTTTTTTCGTTTATTAATTGTATAAAATAATAAATCATTTCAGAAAATCATTATGCATGTGGTTTTCATTGTTTTAGAATCTTGTCAAAATAAGTTTTCAAAATATTGCATATCAAATTATCATTGTATTCTAATAAAGTATTATGATGTTACTAGCGATAATTATACCGATACGAGTAATATCATTTTTTTTATTCTCACAATAATTTCTCATACATACATTACAACAAAAATCACTTATGGAAACAAATGATTTAACATATGTTGTCATATACTATGTATTTAAAGGTACAACATCAAATATTATTTTTTTTCAAAGTTATATTTGATTCTTGAAGTTCAGAATGAATATCTAGTTGCTATGATGCCAGCAAATTATATATCATCGATTCTCCATTGACTCTTTCTTTCAATTCTTGCTAGCAGTTCGACATCTGTTATGGGATGCTAGCCCTCACATCAAGCATATGCTTATATAATAGTCTCTCTCTCCCTCTCTCTCTCTCTCTCTCTCTCTCTCTCTCTCTCTCTCTCTCTCTCTCTCTCTCTCTCTCGAGTAGAGACTGGGAATTGAGAGTAGGTCATCCTCATGCTGAAGAAAGGCTAGAGAAAGCTTAGAGGGCGGTGATTGACCGTGGGTTAGAGACTGGGGACTTGGTCGTCCTTCCAAGTCATTTTTGAATCTTGTACCAACTTACAGTGACCTTGGGGACTGATCCTCCCTACAACCTCTCCCGGAAGAGACTTGATCATGCCATACTTCTTGCTTTTTTGGGCCTTGTCCCAGTAAAGAGAAATGTTTATAATGAATATTGATAATGAAATCCGAATTAGATAGGGAAATTAGAAAGAAATTGGATGCTCGTGCTGCTATAAGCTCATTAGCGCGCTTCCACTCTGAGGGAAACTAAGCAACTTCGTCGATCGATGAACAACTGATTGATGGAGCTTTTGGCATTACTTTATTTTTCCCTCTTTTCCAATCAACATAGTTGAGTGGATTGCTTCCCAGAGGATCAAGCCAATCAGTCTTGGATCCTGAGGGAGCTCTAGTGCCTGCTCGGATAGCGAGTGTTTTTGAGAGCGAATCTATGGCTAACTTTACTGAGACTTCGATTTTCAAGATTTGGGGATTCAAATATATAACACGGGTTGGTGAGTAAAACATATGACCTTCTCAAAAGTCAAAGATGTTATGCGGCTTTACTTACACCTTGAACCTCGTCCCCAAGAACACTACGTACCAGTCAAGCTTCAGCAAAGGTTTCTTATGCGAAGATCCTCCGCTTGACCCTTCCCTCAGTCGCCTGTTCAAGTCGACCATGGTTTGAAAATTCAATGCATAATCATTATTACAGGAAACCTTCAGCTATACGAGTATAACAGACATTACTATTGCAAGTATAGAATGTTATTTTGTTACAAGTACTATTTGTTATAAATTTAAAACCGAAAGATATGATTATGAAAATTCATTTTAATTATACATAGGCATAGATCAATCGTGTTGCAATGGCACGATGTATTTCATATCTCGACTTATAAATCCAAATAACACACACACACGAACAAATAGTTTGGTTGATTTAGTTTGTTACCTAAAATGAGATTATATGAATATCGTATCGGATATTTTACATATATACTAGCTAGTATAGGTGCATAGATATAGAAGAGGAGAGCACATTGTTTGTTGTAATCCCAGTTACAACGGACCTATTGTAATTTCTTTTTTTTAGCGATTTCGATTCCAAAATCCAACATTATAGATTAAATCTTGTATTATTGTTGTACATATCCTCCAAATTTTACGTTAATCGAATTTTATTTTCTATTTTATCTTAATATTCCAATATCTGGGTCCTTTTTAAATGGAATTTAAGTTGCTTAAATGTTGCCCGGATCTTCAAAGATTAAGATAAATAGCAAATAACCTCCAATTAAGGGAAATTTTGAAGATATGTAGAATATTAAACCAAGAAGCAGTCTATAAAACTGGATTTTGGAATAAAAATTACAAAAGGAAAACAAATTACATCAGGTCTGCTGTAACCGGTATTACAGTAGACGATCTGCTCTGTACAGAAGAGATGACTCGCAGGCACCACAGAGATTACCATCCCAGTAAGAACAGATAATTTTATCGAAATCTCTGTCCACGCCCAACGTGCTTGCCAAATTGACACCTTTCTTCTCGGTTTACTGTCTGTTATTATCATATTAAACAATGCCAGGCTTCTGGTGACGTGAACCCACGTAGGGCACACACATCTACTAATCATAAATTAATTTGTGCATTCCTTTGTGGCTCCACGCTGGCATTTAATTCCAGGTCGAACTTCTGCCGTCTGATCACACGATGCAAATATATTTGTTTTGACTCGATGAATGACCTCCGGTCTCCCCACACTGCCATCTTCTCCTTCCCTTCCACATCTTCCCGAGAATGATTTGTCTTCGCTTCAGCAATCCATGGTTATAATCTGAATCTAGATATTTCCATCTACTAGAGTCCTGGAGGGGAGCTTCGGAGGTGGATAAGTGTAGGTATAGATAGTAGATCTCTTAATTGTAATATGCAAATGAAGTTGATAATTACTGCTGTAGTGTCTCAAATGCATGTTGTCTTTTGTTATGCATGCGATCAATTTTGTTACAGATACGCAGAGATGGAAGGGGCATCCATGGAGGGTACTGGCAATCCACTGGAGGGAACGTTTGATGATTCTGATTTCTGCGACCCCGATCCTGTCTTAGATAACGAGATTAATTCTCTGGAGTTGGATCCCGCCCCAGATGACGAAGTGGATGAAGAGGTGGTGAACTCAACTAGTGTTGATCCTATGGCTACTTATGAGGAGAACTCGACTAATCTTGATCCCATCAATGATAATGAAGAGAACTTTTCCAGTCTTGAGCGTGTTGGTATCGAAGAAATCTCCAGTAATCTCGAGCCAAACGCTGTCGCTGATACAGAAGTGGAAATTCTCGTAATCGAGCCAATTTTCGAGACCTTCCTTTGCCCTCTAACCAAGCAACTCATGAACAATCCAGTCATTATAGAAAATGGGCAAACCTTCGAAAGGGAGGCCATCGAGAATTGGTTCGAGGAAGGCGCCAACAACGGAAGAGCACCAACTTGTCCGGTGACATCGGAGGAGCTCCGGAGCACTGATGTGATACCGAATGTAGTCCATCGCAGAACCATCAAGGAATGGAACCTCAGGAACGAACTCACTCAGCTCAAAATTGCACGAAACACCATACGTGTTACCAGCTCTGAGAGCGACATCGTGCAATTGCTGGATTATGTAAAAGAGTTGCAGAACAAGGATGCGGATCATAAAGTCGTCGTTCACAAATCGAAGGTTATCCGCACGATAGCCGGCTTGTTGAATAACGAGAGTACCAATGTCAGGTGCAGAGCTTTGAAGCTTCTTTGTCTACTAGCCGAAGAGGACGATAATAAGGTCACAAGTTCTTTCTATTTTATACATTACGACAAATCCAAATTAAAGTATGTTTTGATTGGCTCGCTGTTTACCGTTTTCATTTTATCCGCAGGAAGATTTAGCTTGTAAAGATTATATGTTCACAATCGTTAAACTACTGAAGCACAATCACCCACAGGAGAGGGAGCATGCATCAAGACTTGTCCATGAGCTTTCGAAATCCGAAACCCTGTGCAGAAAGATTGGAGAAGTGAACGGCGCGATTCTGATACTGATAGGGACTGCCAGTAGTACGACGAATGACGAGCTGACCATTAGGAATGCGGAACGAACACTTGTGAACATGGAACGATGCGAGAGCAATGTGCTAACCATGGCGAGAAACGGTAGAGTGCAGCCTCTTCTGAGGCTCTTCCTGGAGGGTAAGATTTCAAATGCCAGTCTCCCTTCTCTTTCAATATCTTCCAGATTTTCGCCCTTCGCGTATACTCAGATGGATTTGGATCCGGTGTATCTAGTAGAATTTCATTACATACAATCATTTGAATGGATTGTAATTGGAGCCACAATCCAAATAGTCTCATATAGGAAACTCCCAACAAGAAATGGAGCATGATTACAAGAATGGAATTATTTCGACTCTTAACTCTATCTGGAAACTGGTTGGATTATCATGGGTAATTAATAACTTGGTGCAACTGCATCCATCTGATGGTAGAGAGGGCTAAGGGAGAGTGTGCATGGAAATTTTATCTGCTTAATACCGAGAGGGAAGCTCTACTTGGAATTTTATGTGACCTCCATATTATTGCGGACATACTTAAAAATATTAGACATGGAAATCTATGGTAAGGATTGAGTAGTACTAATTTTATTATTTGGATTTTAGCATTTGAGGTAGTTTTCCTCGAAAAGAGAAATATCACTTGCGAGCAACATCAATTAACAAAACAAGCTAGTGCTCAAGAGTGTTGAATATGTCATTCATTTCGAATTTTGAGAATCAATGATAATTTTGCAATGAATAATATACATTTGATATAAATTTAACTTAGGGAGATACATCAATGATTTATCATATTATTCGTTGTTATAACTCCATTTTTATTGTAGTAAGTATTCCATTCGTCTAAAATAAAGTCTATATATTATGTATATGCATCTAGATTCCTTTCTATTGATATGCCTTGAATCGTGATTGATTGAAGATCTGTCTAGATACTAATTACTTAGAAATTGTCATTAAGGAATCTATTTGGATCATAGTTAATGTGAAGGCCATCCAGATATGTGATCAGATGATCTTTTGATACATGTGTGATTAAGCAATCCGTGTGAATCCTCATTGACTAGGGATCCTCTAATTTGGCTGTGATCAAGGGGTTCACCAATACATAGGTACTATATAAACCTCTGTAGTGTTGAGGTTTTGAATCATCCTCTATAATGCAACTCTTCCACTATATTAAAATAGATCCACAACCACTGTCAAGGACATAACACAGTTACCGTGAATCTTGTAAATCTTGTGTTGTGTTTGTTTCCTAATAGCTTGCCAGTGCGGTTCACCTACGTCTTACGACCACTATCATCATACTTCTCAAGTTTATCTGAAACATGGAGGAGATTCTATCACACAATATGAATATCAATAACTTCAATAGAAGAAATAAATTCAGCCTATGGTAGGTCAAGATACACACCCTTCTTAAACAAGAAAGCATCCAAGCACTGCTGGACAAAAATAAGGGTGAATTTATAGTTTACACTAGGAACCCATAGATTTCTCAGTGCAAATTGAAAAGACACGCTCAGAATACGACTCGAGCATGTCATCACGAGGCCTTCAAAGAATAAAATCCCTCAGGCAATTGGGAGTTCCCCTATTCAACTAAGCCATATGTTTTCTCAGAAAAGAGGTAGGAAAGGATGCGGATATGTAGGGTACATGAGCTTCTTCACGTTATAGTATAAAAGTAGTAAAAGGGGATTACATGGGATGCATTGGAAATGGTACTATTATACGAAACTAAACGGATCGTCTAACGACTTCCTTATATTTTTAAAATTCTTTATTTTTTTATAAAATTGTAAATATTGTTTAAAACACATATCCATAATTAAAATAATATAAAACCATAAAATAAAATAAAAATAAATAATGTACTTTAATACATAGATGTAATATACCTATATACACTTAAAAAGAATTTATACATAATTATTTAAGTGTATAAATAAGTTCATAAAATTGCAACAAAAATACATAAATATTCAATTTACCAAATCAAAATTATATGAAATACATGTATAAAATATAAATTTATAGTACAAAATAAAAATAAAATATCCAAAATACAAGTATATTTACTTATTAATATACATGTAAATATTAACTTGTAATACAACACCTTGAAAAGATAAATAAAAATTGATAATAAATCCTAAATAAAAATTGGAATATATTTTATGTTTTAATAAAAAATTACTTAAATCATTTGTTATTTTATATTCATTTTCCAAGGCTCTTTGCCTTGGAATTTCTTGGTTGGTCCACGTGGTTGACCGCTGGTCAATTGTCATGTCCAATCCGTAGCCCATGTCAGAAATCACGCAGACCCCTTTTCTCCCCTTTTCCACCGCATCATCCATGTGTGTCCTCGCCTTCAAGATCTGCCACCTTTGATCATTGCACATCCTCGAACAAACCTCTCAATCTCCGCCAACTCCTCTTCCTTCGCACACAACTTCACCTCGAAAACCCCCAAACAACATTCCTTAGATCTCACTCTTTCTCTACCTTTTTTGAAGTTGATCCTTCCTACAACCTTCTCATCCCCTCAGAACTCCATTGAGGCTTGCATTGGTGACATGAGCATGCATGTGGAGTCTTGCAACAAGGAGTATGGATGCCAGAGGAGATCTTGCCATCTTCGGCATTCTGCCGTGAGGTCCAACCACCTGGGCCCCAACTCAGTTGAGGCTCCTTTCTCCACTTTTCTAGGTAATACCTTAGGCCTAATTTTATTTCCCATCATTAATTTCTAGTTTTAGTTCTTAAGTTAGCGTAATTTTCGAAGCCCTTTTGGCTCCAGGCCAAATTACTTCTATTCCCACATGTGTCTCGACCCATTCACACTTTCTCTCTATTTCTCATCATGTTCTTCGTAAAAGACCTCACTAATCATCTTCAATTATGCACGAATAGATGCTTGACAGAGCTCCTCTTCCTTCGATACGTCGGAGCTCATTGCCCCTTCATATCACAAAGCTTCCAGCTTCAATTTTGGGCCAAGATGACTCATCTCGAGCTGCCAAATATTTTGGTGCAGGTTAGGTCCTTTGAGAGCCCTTACAGAGTAGTTAAAGTACCTAGATGAAGCTCTAGTTTACCTAGAGCTAAAGGAGCTTCCAGATCGAAGTCCGTGCATACCCGATCCCAATGGAGATCACCAGCACTTATGGAGGCGCCCCAACAACTTCTGGCAACCATCGGATCGAAGAAACTTTGTCGGAGTCATCGAGAATCCGAGGAAGAAGCAACCCCATGCACGTATTCTTACGTGTTCTTCCAACCCCTTCCACAACCATCAAATCTTGAACGTGTCCCAGATCTAATCTGGGTTGTTCGTTCTCATCGAAGCAGTACGCAAATCCAACCGACCAATTTGCCGCGTTTCACACAAAGGATGGCTGTATATGGGGCACTTAAGTGGGTAAATTACAAATATGCCCTCCGTACTTTTTGTATTTATTGAATAGTATTGTAAATATTTAATTAAGGGTTAAATTTTCTAGAAAAATTGCATTGCGACCCATGTGCATTTCATGTATTACACTCTGGTCCTCTGCCACCTCAGCTCACGTGCCCCCCCACGTGAGTTGAGTAAATTTCAAGTTAACCCACATGGCTCGTATTATTTATATTTAGTACTAAAAATTCAAATTTACAATGAAAACTTTTGTTGTTTTTGCATGCCAGCCCCTGCCTTATATTTTATTTGCCAAAATACATTTGTCAGCTTAATTATTTTTGTGCAAGTTTATTAATTTTCTATAAATATCATTCGTGCTCCAAAAATCATGGAAACATAGAATTATTTGTCTGATTTGTTGCTCTTTCGTGGCATAAATTTTACATTACATTTCATGCGCATTTCCTATTTATTAAAAATCAAAAGAGCATGTTTTAATCTCTGTTTGCCTTTGAAAATACAAAAAATATAAAACCATAACTAAAAATTCCAAAACAATTACCTAGTATTTATTATAATATTTTATACTACAGACCAAAAATCACAAAAAATATTAAAAGGAACTCTAAAAATTAGCAAACCCTTTCTATCCCTAAAAAATGCAAAATATTTTTGAAAACCAAAAAATATCAGCTCCTATTCTATCTTTTTATTTATATTATTATCTACATTTTAAAGTTTATTTGGAGAAATGTTGAATCTTTTTTCTATTTTTAAATCCCAAATCAATTCAGCCTATTTTAAAAAGTTCCTAATTTTGTACATTTTGAACTTTAAAAATACCTAAAAATTAGCAAAAAATACTGGAAAATTTCAAAACATTGGAAAAATATAAAAGAATAGAAATAATTTATTTTGTAAATTTTGACTATATATACCTACATTTATAATTATAATACTCTTCATTCCATTATATACTTAAATATAGCTATATATTATTAATATTGCAATTAATTATTATAAAAACTCTAATATATTTTTAATACCTTTAAAAAAGAAAAAGGATAGTTCCTAAGGATATTTTCTGATCTTAATATATTAAGTATGCATATTATATTATATATTACTTATATTATAAATATATACTTTATATTGTACATATTACATATATATAATTATATATATACCTAGATTATATATTAAAAAGAGAAAGAAATTAAAATTCATGAAATTACAAACTATATATATATAAAGGGGAGAATTACTTTATTCAATTTAAAACCCAAAAAATTGTTTAATTAAGTGAATATTGTACAAATACTTCTATATTATTTATTTATTATTTATTTACAATTAATATACATGCTACACCTACTTGTCTCCATGTGTTTAACCCCTACTCTGCTTGTCACTATATGCACATTTATTGCAGGGTATAATAAATTTTAATTCATTCACACTTACTTTCATTGCTTGATTCTTACATTATGTGGGTTAATTGTTTCTTGATTCATTGTGTCTCTTGGGCTTTCATCATATCGACTTAGTGGTCTCACCTTGTGTTGACCACAAGATAGGTCTTAGGGTTCTAGAGGGTCAATCAAATGGCCCATGGGGCAACAGAGTGTATCAAGTTGTACATTACACTCCTTATTTTTTTTATTTTTCTGCTATTTATTTTGAGAATTATTTGATTATTCTAATCCATATTTCTTTGTTGATCTTTCTTGTGAGGGACCGCATGGCGACAACTATCTATTGGGAGGTGGACACACCCGAGCTGCGAAGAGGTTGGCCTTCTACTTGTGAGCCGACCAAGAGAGAGCTAGAGAGAGGAGTAAAGAAATGAGGAGAAGAGCAACCCTGCCTTAGTTTTTATTTTGTTTTATGTGTGTGAGAGAGGTTTTATTTTATTTTTATACATTAATTTGTAATAATTTGGACATCACCACACTAAGCAAGGTCCAGTGCCTGGGTGTCCGTTCACTCGGGGGTCTTGTCGTGGTTTTTTTGTGCTTTTATGGCTTTTATTTTATTTTGTTCACATGTTTTGGGCTTTCCTCCTTTATTTTTCTTTGTTTATGTGATTGAGCCTTTAGATCTAAGATTTTTTGACTCGGTAAGCTAGGTCCAAATCCCTAATAGAGGCATATGCCTATAGTTTACTTCGCTTGGACTAAGTCAAAAATTAATATCTAATTACTTGAATTTGGAACTGCGCACCGCGAGAGACTCCACACAATGCTTGCAAGACCCAATGTGGCAGGCACCGAGGAGCCTCCAAGACCGGACACTAGGAGCCATTTTTGAGTGATTAGCACTGGTTCTTCTTGGTAATAATAATGACTATTTCGGGTACTTTATTACTTGCATACCATGCATATAGTATAGATTTATATATTTTGTTTTGCATCTCACATGGAGAGAGCTGGGGAAGCATTGTAAGTCTCCTTACTTTGCATTCATCATTTGATACGAGAGTGAGATTTCCACCCTCATGTCCACTTACATTGCTTTTTTGCCTTCTCCATTTATTTTTGCACAAATTAGCATTCCGAGAAAATATAAAAAATCATTAGGTGGCTTGCTCTGAAAAATATCAAAAAATTGAAAACCAAAAATTAACACAAGGGGACTGTTAATAAACTTCAACCTTAATAAAAATTGTAATGGGTATCATTATTTTGGGTTCAAAAAGCCCTCATTGTTTTTAAGGTACCTTCCAGATAGAGTGAGGTGTGGCCCCTAGGGATTAGAGCCCAAAACCCGATCTATGGTAGCCTTGATTATTACCTAGGTTGGCGAAGTATTGGCACTTGTATCATACATGACATGTCGACAATAGTACTCCTACCTTATGCATAACATCTGACTTGGTCTGAATTATTGAGCCTAGGCCACACCCTCACGTGTGTCTGTCTCATCGTTCTACGTCCGATTACCTAACTTGTGGGGGAAGTATTGATTTCGCCTATTGGCTTCCTCCTCTATTTCTTTGGATGAGTAGCCGCCCATGCATGAGATCAAGGACCTTAAAGTGCGCAGATCACATACTACAAAGGAGGTGGAAGATTTACATGGTACTTTCCTGGTAGTACACACTCTATAGGGATAACACTCATAAGGACTTGTCATACGATCTTGCTTAAATAAAAAAAATTGAAAGACATAAATAATCGAACTCTTACAGCTCCACATGTGTTCAGTTGGTGAACCAAAAATTGTTTGGTGTCTGTTTGATTTTATTAAGTTCAAAAATCAGTCCCATATACCTTGTGCTATTTTTGCTTTCCTCTATTTTATTCCTCATTCGACCCCATTTTCTTCGAGCCTTCTACTATTTTGCACTCCTTTTATTCATTGTTTATCATTGTATATTTCATCCTTTTTTGACCTCCCTCTTCATCTTCGAGATAAAGACTCATGGATTGCTTGGTCAAGACTCCGCCGATACCAATATCGATTCCATGCACTCATCTTATCTAATATTTCATGGCGATTCTCTAGAACCTAGTTCGGACTCAACGAACCGATCTCCAGAGTCCCTACCTTCTATAATTATCTGGGATTACTCTTGCCCCGAACTCTGCCCATTTTTTTATGGAAATTGATTTCACTCCTTACACTTCGCCATCCTCAATGAAGTTTTGTATTGACCTTAACTCAGAACAATTCTCTACATTTGGTGCTTCTATCCAGACCAATCAGGGCATACACCCATGTGTAGATCACGAGCCTGATATAAAGCTAGAAATTCTCTCAAAATCTAATTCAGAGACAGATACAGAGATGGCTCCTATAGGAAAAGGGAAGGGACACCAACATCCTTCGCAGCCAGAGAAAGGCCAGAATGACCAAAACGTGGTGAATGCTCAACTTCTCGCCTCCATTTAGGCAATACATCAGCAACTCACCAACAAGGCATTGGTCCAGGTCATAATCCAAGATATGCTCAATGATCTGAGGAGAAGGAGAGACAACCCAGAAGGAGGATGAGAAGAGGAAGAAAGAGCAGATGGAGGCCGTGGAGGCCCAACAGATGATGCCCAACCATAGAGGCCCAAGCCCTAGCTGAAGGAGACATACACCCCTGGAGGGGGCAGATAACCAGGTGGATTCAAATCCATACGATCCATTCACACTTCATGTTGAAGACTCAACTCTTAGCACTTCTCCCCACCTTCCACAGAAATGCAAACAAGGAACCTTATATCCATCTGCAGCAGTTTGCACGCATCTATGGTACAACTCACTACCCTAGCATACCGTTAGGTGTAGTCAAAATTACGATGTTTTCATTCAGCCTTCAAGACGAGGCAGTCATTGGATTAACCACATGGGGAAAGTCGTCATCACCTGACTGGAACTGAAGTAAGCCTTCTTGCACAAATTCTACCCTCTCGAGAGGTTGAATCAGATGCATTCCTGCATAGACAACTTCACCCATGCCACCTACGAATCCATTCATGAGGCTTGGGAGATGTTTACATATTTATAGGAGAAATGTCCCCATCCTGACATTCCTAGGACTAGCCTAGTCCAACATTTCTTTGGGAGAATGACAATTCAGAGTTAGAAGCTCGTGGATGATGCTTGTCGCAGCTCACATTTCAACATGGAAGAGGACGTCGTCTAACAGATCTTCGAGGAAATAGCCAAAGAAGAGGCCACTTTATTTTCGTCCTGTGCATATCCTCGCTAACCCCAAAATCTTCAGATGTCAGTTCATATGACAACTTCTCACGAGCCGAACAAGGACGAGAGATCCAACTTGAGCATCATAGGGAGCCACTTGTCCGAGATGGATATTATAGAGAAACGATCACATGACCTTGAGAAGCTCTCTGTGACAAAGGACACAAAACCTGGACAGATTGGATCATATCACCAAGAAGTTAGAGTTGATGGTGAGTACCGTTAGTGCCTACCAGTCCATGTCTGCATCAGCTTCAACTCCTGCTGAGACGAAGTAGACCTCATTTCCTCAGCCTCCTCAGTAGAGTCCCTCACAGCCAGTGGTTCAACATGCTTACTCTGTGTAGTCCCCATAGCCTATCTCTCTTCAGTAGCCGTAGCAGCAACTTGTGGTTTACCAGCTGATGGGCTGCTAAATACATGATATAATTAGTACTTGTTGTAATACGACTACTTAGCAAATCATGCAGAACTAAATCGAATGTCTCTGTGAAGAGGATTCAGCTAAAATATATATCCCAGGCAAGTCCATGGTCGAACACAGGGAGGCAAAGGAACAACTTTAGGTTAATTCAGATTAATTAGATCTTTTTGATAGGTGAAGGAGGAATTGGAGAATGTACATACTCTAGTTTGGACAGAAAGTGGTTACTATAAGAGGGAGATAGAAGGGACTCCAGATGTACATGATGTGTGGTCAATCTGGTGTCTTACAGGTTTTCACAATTAAATCTAT
This sequence comes from Ottelia alismoides, assembly GCA_037367405.1. NCBI lineage: Eukaryota > Viridiplantae > Streptophyta > Magnoliopsida > Alismatales > Hydrocharitaceae > Ottelia > Ottelia alismoides. The sequence goes on along the minus strand of JAZKJV010004376.1, from coordinate 198,855 downwards.
GAAATCCATGATCCACTTTCATACCTGGACTCTTGATCGGTCTTGAAATGTCATCCTCCTTTAAGTTCTCATAACACATCATGAGAGAAGTCTACTCAATTGGAGGATACTGTTGAGAACTCGAGATCTTATACTCAACATACCTTGACTCAAGTGTGTAATGCTAGGTTGAGTATGACCCATCTGTATGGAAAATGTTGGTCGGAGCCTCATAATGTGGCATCAGTAGATAGGGGGTCCGTAAATTGATCACATGAATCCAATCTCCTGTATATGTCGGCTTTCCAAATGGGTGATATGAAGGATGGTCAATGTGGGCTTGATCACAAAGGTCAATCAAGTCAGAAAGATCATGTAGTGCATGCTTCTCCATTCGGTCTGTCTGGTCGACCATGTTGTACCCTAAGGACAAGTTGGGATGTGTATAGGTCAATTAATGTTTGATCCCAATTTGTGGTGAGAATGAGGTCTGTGGGGGCAACTGATTTTACCAATCATTCATCTCAGCAGTGGCTTGCTCTTCGATTTGTTCCTTAATTCCAACAAGCAGACGAGAATATGATGAGTCAATTAAGGAGAACAGAAAGGAAATCGTCTTGATTGTGTCCTCGTCCACAAATCTTACATGGACGGTGTTGCATGTCATCTCAAACTCTTACAGATGGAGATGTGGCTCCTCGGTGGCTAGCCCATGGAACTTGGAAAGTAGCTGAATAGTTTGAGGGCGAAGATCGAAGTCGCCAAGGATCTCAGGTAGCTGGATCCATCTATGGGTAAGGCTTGCACCAGGATTGTGCAACTGCCTCATCGTGCGTACTGGTTTGGCTAGCTCCTATGGCTCATCCTGACATACTTCTCATCCCTTGGCTCCGGATATCTCTCCACTGGCAGATGGTCTCTGTGGCTCCTCTCGTCCAGCTCTCATCTACGTGAGCTCTCTCCTCACTTCTGCCATGAATGCTCCTTGGTCCCTGATCTGTATCTGCATGGTCTCCAAGGAGGCTAGTAGCATGTTTTTGATGGCAGCAATGTCCAATACGTATGCAGATCCTTGTGGCTGCTTATCAGTCCTTCCCTCGCTGCTGGCCATGTCACCGGTCTCTGCAAAGGCAAAAGGCCCTAGCTCAGGTGCTGTCAAGTGAATATATAGTTGTGATGGCCTCTGTACTAGTACCTTAGGGGTGAAAGAAGGGTGGTGGAGGGGGAATGGGGTGGAGTTGAATTCGAGTTCAGAGAGTAGGTCTGAGCTCTCTGAAGCCGTCCTAGATGAATAAGGAGGAGTGCTGGAAAGTGGTGTTGTCAAAGGTAGCCTAAGAGACCTCCTTCTTATCATCGTGATGTGGAGATTTATGAAGAGTAGATCTGGGACCCAAATAAGATGAGAAATCAAACCCCCAATTCACGTACGCAATGCAATGGTGACCATGAAAGCTCGGTCGTTAATCTTGTCAAATTTTATTTAGGTGACGATTCAAGCTATCAGAGTGGTTAAGCGAGCTGTTAGGAGCCCGATGCTCCCATGAGTCTGACCCGAGTTCTATGACTAGTTATTTCCAGCTAGCATGGGATGCATACTGTTTACCAGCTACCTGATCTTACCCAATCTGCTAAGGAATTCTGGACCGATTACTGGCTATCCGGTGAAATCCTCAGAGGAAAATATCCCATCAATAAAACCGGTAAACTGAAGAGAGTTCATGCGTGGCTCTCCTAGTGTACGGGTTGCTCTCTCGCTGCAGATAAATCAAGCAATGAGGGGGTGATTCTCTCCAAAACAAAGATTTTAAGTGAGGTTCGATTATAGGTCAAGTTTTCTTTAACAACCCTAAATTTTATTGATTATCACTTTTCAGGTGTTTTTCTAAATAAATGCAATGTCTAACGAATTTTCTGATTTTCTTTTTATTTAAGTCCAAGAAAACTGGGGGAGGAAGACGGAAAAACTGATGCATTATCAAACACAATGATGCATGCAAAGATAGAAATGCGTACCTTGCTTCAACACTCTACATGAAGGGTGATCTGTGTATAAATTAAAATACATAAATAAAACTACCTATATGATGCACGAGGAAACCATCCATAAGATGAGCAATTTCTATTAACGGGAAGGGCTGGTAGTTAATTGAACAAAAAAGAGATCTGAGTCTGATCTTAGAGGCCGATCAGTGTCCACCACAATGAGTCCTGCAAGCGCTATATACGATCTCTCTCGATGCGTGGTCTCTTAACCAATTAAATTAACCTTTTCTTTTACTTGGCTAAGTCCAATTACGTTCTATAGGAATAGATAGTATATTAGGGTGTTTGGACCGAGCTAATTACCGAGCTCAAATAAATAGAAATCCTAAATTTAGGGGCCAAGTCCTCGCAAGAAAAACCGCAATGAGGTCCCCCTAGTGCACCGACACTCAGCGAAACAGACCCCGAATAATCCAAGTGTTCAAGAGTGTACAAAAAGTTCTAAGTAATTACAATAGTATTCACAAAAATAAATCTATCTATCTATGATAACCAATTCCTCTGCTCCTCTACTCCTCCTTAGATGCGGGCCCCTCCAAAGTGAACGGCTCGTCCTCCAGGCTATTCCTCGCATAAAAAGTGAAACAGAAGATGGTCAGAAAATAGTTATAAAATATAGATACAAAAATAAAATCAAACTACTAAGTCATGCTCCCCGACAACGGAGCCATTTTGATGGTCGAGGGTTCACAATGGACTTAGGTGGAATAAATAAATCAAATGCATTGTCCTTAATCAATCAAACCAGTCAACAAGAAAATTAAACCACTCAAAGATAAATCGATCGAATGTAAGCGGTTTCACTATTTTATTTACCTGGTATAGGGTCCAAGATCGAACACAAGGAGCACGGTTTAAAAACTAAGTAGCCAGATTTAAGAAAATAAAATATTTTTAGTGGTTTTTAATAGAAAATGTTTTTAAGTTTTGAAAGTTTTGAAATATTTTTGTGAATTTTTGTGAAATTTTCAGATGTTTTTCTATTTTTTTAAAAATTAAATAGTGAGAAAATGTGAAATTATGCATAGCCTGGAGTAATTTGCAAATTAAAAATATTTTAATGCCTAAAACTCCTGGCAATTATTTTTATGACAAAATAGAAGCAATTATCTACAAACAAGGACTGGAATCACTATTTTTGGATTTTTGTAGAATTTTCAGTGATTTAAATAAAATTTTTGGTATTTTTCATGTTTTTAGGGTTTTATAAATAATTAATACACGTAAATTAGATAGAAATTAAAAGACAAAGATACACCTACACTATTTTTTTGGAATTTTTAAGCAATTTTTCGAATTTAAGTTTTTTCAAAGTTTGGGCAGGCAAAAAGATACTGTTTTTTTATTTTTTAAAATATCAAAAGTCAAAAATATTTAATGAAAAATTTATACAATAATAAAAATTACAACAGGAATGTACAACATTTTTTTGAGAATTTTTCGAACAATAAAAATATTTATTTTATCAAAAAGAGCATGCAAGGTTTATGTTTGAAATGCAGGGACTGAATTCCAAATATGCAAAGTTTTTACATGAAATGAGTAATATAAATAAAATGAGTGGAAAAACTTGCAATTTACCCACTAAACATGTGCCACGCACATGACCTTCTGGAGCAGGGTCCTTTTTGCAATTGTAGAAACTATCAAGGACACCTCCACAAATTTTCTAATTCTTTTGTTTTTATTTAAAAACCACCAAATAGGGTTTCTCTTCTTAGTTTTTGCTCTCTTCTTCAAAACCCAAAAGAGGCCGCCACTACTGGGAAGGCACTAGGCGCCGCTGGACTAGCTTGGAGTGAAGAGCTGAACGTACGGGCCGCAACCTCGCACGATGGTTGAAGGCAGAGCCGCTGGAGGTCTCCGTGGAGAAAAGGGTCGGAGCTGGGCGTGTTGTCGCCTACACGCGATGTCGGCGCCGCTGGCGCAAGGGTGGAGCGGCGCTGGAGCGGGGCCGGGGACGGAATCGGAGGAGGGCTGCCCCTCATGAGGGGCACATGGGCGGTCGCTGCGCAGGAGATGGCGGCGCACACGTGCTGAGGCGGCGCGGCCGCGCCCACGCAGCTACAGTGGCGGCACGAGGTCAGCGGAAGGGGGGGTCGCGACGCCGCTGGGTGAGCGCAGGACGATAGGGCACAACCTGACGGAGAGGGGGAAGGCGCTGGCTGGAGGGACGCGCTGCGGTGGCCGTTGGAATTTTTTTGTTTTGTTTTTTTAATTTTTTTCTTGTAAATGTAAAAATAGAAAGGTCAAAGAAATATTTTTTTATTATTTTTTAAAATCCGAAACAGGGAAATGAAGGACGGATGATTTAATTTTTTTTTTAGATTATCCTGCAAAACCAATGTTAGAGAAAATGAAAAGAAAATATATTATTAAAGATAATTATTCTTTTTATTTATAGACAAATCAGAAGGTGAACGACTCAGGAAATTGTACTAAAAACATTTTTGGGTTTTATATGTTTTATATTAATTTGGATAATTTTTAGTGATTTTTCAGATGTTTTTGTGAATATCTAGAAATCAAATAGTAATAAAAATGCTAAACAGTGCACAACCAGGAATAATTTGCAAATTAAAAATATTTAAGATGCCAAAGTTCCTGGATGGTATTTTTGTGATAAAATATAAGTAAAAATCTAAAAACATAGACTGAAAACACTTTTTTTGGATTTTTCTACTATTATACAATTTTTTGTAAGTTTTTAAATGCTTTGTAATTCTTAGGGTTTTGTAAGGTATTTTTTAAAAAATTAATACTATAGGTAAAACATAACAAAACACAACTACTGAATTTTTTGTGGAATTTTAAGTGGTTTTTCAAAATTTTAGGATTTTATAACACAATTAGGACACTTTTTAGGGATTTTTGAATTTTTAATAATATAAAATAAGACCAATTTGGCAAACCACAATTACAACATGAATAACAAGCAAGCAGGAGCCACCAAGTATTTTTGTAGAAGATTAAGGGACAATTTGCTATTTATTTCATTCAATAAGGAATTAGTCACTTCAACGATCTTCGATGGCTATACGGGTATCCAAACAAAGTACAAACGAGATGGATGCCTGTTGTCCCAACCATTCTTGTTAGCCTCGATACCGATGAGGAAAAAGATAAGAAGTTAAAAACAGTTTACAGGGACCTTTTTGCAAATAAGTTAAGTTTTATGACCGAACAGATAACATATATTAAAACCTCAGGGGTCATAGATGCAATTTATCCAGTAACGGTATGCACAACATGTGAATCAGACAAACAAGGGCATATTTGCAAATATCCAAAATATTTCATTCATTCATTCTATAACAGCTAAAAAGTTCAGGGCAAATACTACAAATAACCTAGACAATCACGTGGGGACGCACGTGGACTCAACCGAACTGGACTAAAATGCAAACAGATAAAGTGTAAGGGTCTAACTGTAAATGTTTTTAACTAATGATTACATTTATTGGACTAGATAGAAATGGCATAAAAGACGAAGTAAAAGTGAAGTTTACCAGTAGGACACGTGGCAGGCTTATAGAGGATGTCTGACGTACGACCCTGATGCCCATTAGGGGTGGATCTAATGGCTTTGATCACAGGTGAGAATGCATGTCAGATTCACTTGCAAAGCTGATCTGACGGTTTGGGAAGGCTGCGCTAACGTGCAGCTCAGATCTGAGAAAATCTGATCGGACTGTTATCAAGTGGGTGTGGATGGATGTCCTTGATCAAAACTGGACGCGAGAGGCTATCGACGGCTCCGGAGAGTGTTGGAAGAACTGCAGCCCGTCGAGTTTCGATGGAGAAGATCCAAAAGTACGAGGACCTGATCGGCTCGCAGCGAGGTCCAACACCTTCGTGAGGTTCCTCCATGTATGGTGGATGACTCTGATGCAAAAGCAGACGGTCAGATTGGCGTGATAGTGTTCCGCCACCTGGAGCTGCTCCGGCGGAGCAGGAAGGGTACTAATCCGGTCTCCTAGCGCGTGCCTGCTCCTGCAAAGGATAGGGACTCAGAGAGGCCACCACGGTCGTGTTATTACATAGTTAAGCAAAGAGAAGCGATGAGGGTGGAACTTGGGTTTTCGATGAAGGTGGGCGAAGGAAACCTGACCAAATCCTGCTTCGATGAGCTGGATTCAGGGGGTAGACTACGCTGGAAGATGGAGGGAGAGTAGGAGGAGCAATCTGTGTGGGTAGATGGTTGATACGGGGCTCCGACTGACTAGTCGGAGCTAGTGAATTGCGACGGCAATGGAAGACGAAATCCGAGCGGAAAGGATGAGTGCGGGTGGTAGAAGCGTTGCCTGAAGGTGCTAACAGACTCAGGATCTCTAGGCGAGGTGAATGGCGGGGTTGTAGCTGTAATTGGGATGTGACGGGCCAGGGAGGCTTATCGCGTTGGCACACGCCGGCCAAGAGCTGATTAAACGCTCCTGGTCACCGATTCAACTCCCTAAAGGCACCTAAAGGGTCATGTCACGATGCTAAAGGCGTTAAGGGGAGGAAGGTGGAGTGGGGAACGAGCTCAGGAGCTCAGGAGGAGTAAGAGCTTTTATATAGGCATGTCTAAGGGCCTAGAAAGATTGGTGAGGAATGCAAAACCCTAGGCAGATCCGATTCTTCCTAGGGATCCGTGAGGATTACGGATCCTAGAAGGGAAATCGGGTGTTGAAAACAAGGCATTTGGTAGCCGGAGCCAGTCTGGAAAAAAAAGAGAAATGGACTCCGGCTTTTAATTTTATTTTATTTTGTATTTTCTTGATTTTTATTTTGTTTTTATATTATTATCAGGACTTCAAAAATACTACAGTTTTCATAAAAAAGTAAAATAGGTAAATGATTATATTTACAAGTATAGGTAATATGTACAAGGCACACTATCTTTCCCTACTTATTTCTTATCGATCAGGTCAAGGCTTGACCTTCTCTTTAGGGATTAGGTCAATCTGTATTTATTCTAGATACTTCTTTCTTTTTCTTTTGTCTTTATTCTTTTATTTTTGGGAAATCAATGTTAATTATGAAGTATTAACAATGACATGTATAATGTTAATTTATTGTATTTATAGGAACTTATATATGGTTTTGCTAAAAGATAGAACTAAAATAAAAGAATAAAGAATGAGAATTGTAGATTCATCAGGTCGAGTCTTCTTGCATGCTTAGTTTGAAGTACCGAGCATAGAGGAACTACGACGGTGGGTCCCTATCTAATCGTACCACGACCAAGTACCCTACAAGGGGGAGTAATATTTTCATCTATCAACGTCCTTTATTCTTTGGATGAGTAGTGGATACAGACCTAATAATAAGGATTCTCTTAAAAAGTAAAGGTTACAAAGGAAGTGGGAAGTACATTGAAGACACTGAATTTCGATGCGTTAAAAGTCTGTGTTTATTCGTCGTTGTGTGCACACGAGAATATCAAGATATTCATATAGTTTTTTATTCAACTACAAGACATCAGATATTAGATTATGTATACGGCAAGTGGAGTATCAATCCACACGGACTCGGACATTTTTACGTAGATTTTTATTCTATTTACAAGGGTATTTTTGACGTTATTATACCAAACAAAATCCTATTTTTCTTTTTGTTTTCAGAGCCTTAAAATAATCGAAACACTATCACTTCTGCTATTTTTGGTGATTTTTGGAAGTTCCACGGGCGTAAGTATAATTATCTATGAAACATAAGGGCTTAAATTCAAACAAATAGAAAATAATAGGCATGAATGTAATAAGAAAACTTAGTAGGACAGAAGTCAAATTGCACCAATCGAAAACTTAAAGGATAAATTGTGGAGAAAGAAATATGTTTTACGAGAATCCCAGAATGGTCCCCAAGGGACTAAAACATTAATAAAAACTTTAATCAAATAAATGCAAATTACAAATAATATAATAGTAAAAAAATGTAAAAATTGTAGAAAATAAATAAATGTTCAAGAAAATTGCATTTGAGTCCAAAATTTATAAAAAAATTAAAAAAAATTGAAATTATGAAGGGTCCCTGGTGATGAATCTCCATTTCATCATCTTTATTCTATCATTTTGGCCTTAAAAACCCTAGTAAATGCGTGTAGATACCCTTAATTCATGCATCTTAACATTCATGCATCATTGTGTAAATAGTGTATAAAATTCAATTTTTAATGCCAAAATTATAGAATAAAGAAAAGAAAAGAAAATGAATAACATATTGAAAATATTTTATGACATGAAACCCAAAGGCCTAGGCATCTTGATGACTTGATCGACAAGGAATAAAGTAGGGGGAGATAAGGGCCAAAAATACAATAAAATCCCTTTCTATTTATCCGTTTTTATTCATTTTTGGGACCTATTTTTAGTTCTACTTTTTATACCTCAAATAAAGAAACTTTTAACATGAAAGTTGTAGATAATTAAATATAGAAAAATACAAAAATTATTTCATAGAAAAATACTATACATGTATAAAGTTATGCTTTGAATAAAATTCCAAAGCCCCTACTTCCCCAGACCCATATCTCTCAAATAAAAACTCAAAATATATCAAAATCACTTTAATTGTATATGAACTTTTAATAAGCTATTTTATAAAGGTGGTTTCATATTTTTTGGAGTTAAAGTGTGAAAGTTGGGTTTTGGACCCCTATTGTATAGTTGTACTGATTAAAATATTCATTTTATTGTTATTCATTATTTTTGTAATTTTACATTTTTATAATTTTGTAAAAATTATTTAATATACATGTACATATTAAAACTAGAGTAAAAACATCAAAAAAACACCAAAATAAAATACCCATAGAAATTACATAGGTGAAATACATATATCTATACCTAGATAATACATCTATTTTTTAATTGTATATAATAAATCAGAAAAATAAAATAAAAATATATTCAAGTCTATAAAAATAATTATAAATTTATAAAATAATAAATTAAATTAATAAAATTGAAGAGACAATATAAAAATAAAATACATAAAAACATAGATGAATATACTTAGATATCAACCCACTAAAAACTAACTTGTAAGTCTAAGCCTCTAAATGATAAATAAAAATCGTAATAAAATAATTCTTAAAATAAATATTTTTTATTTTATAATCTAAAATTAATAAAATCATGTATTATTTTTAATCGAATTTATAATTACTTTTCAAAGATTTTTTCTGCTTGATCCACGTGGACCAACCAGCTTCTCCATTTTGTTGACCTCAGTCAACTCTCTCACCGGGGTCTGCAGCCTGTCAGAGTCTTGTTTTTGTCTGTTTTCACGGATTTTTCGAGGCCAACTCTTTCACCCTTTCATGTCGAGTCCTTCTCGACTTTTGCTCCTCATTTGTTGGTCTTACACACCCTATGTTTACATCAGGGATTGCATCTCCGATTTGCTCGATTTTCTTCGATTTAAGATCCCTATCAACCACCTTGTACATATAACTCCTTCTTCGTTCCTTCGATCTTTGAATCTCCTTTGACCCAGATCTGACCCTTTCCCTTGGAAATCTGTATTGAAGCGAGTGACATGCGTTTTCCCATCACTTGGAACGGTCCCAGGTCTGGTCGAGGGTGGCTTCCACCCATCTCCGACGAGCCCCTGCCACCGTGAGGTTATTTCTGGTCTTTTGATCATCGAGGTTCTTTTCTCTCTGTGCTTAAGATAGCTTTAGTTGTAGACATTTATTCTCTACTTGTATTTTGTCTTTTAACCACATTAGTCGTGTAGATTTGGGTCCCAAACACCCTCGCCGGCCACCACCGTCCACTCCATGACCCGCCAATTACTCGCCAATAAAATCCAGGATATTGCTCCTGTGTGCTACTGTGTTTCTATCTTGTTTGCATGACCTGAAGGAGGCATCTGAGCCTCTGATTTCGTTGAAGGAGCTTCCCCAGGCCCGCCGGAAGACCACCATCCTCCAGGGAGCCATCAGCAGTCCCCGGAGCCATTGAGGCCGCCTGGTGGATTCTGCAGAGGAGCAGGAACATATTGAGAATCTTTGGAGTGTCATGGGAGGTTAGAGGATCTCAGTGCCCTCGATTCAAACTTCCCCATGCGAGTTCTTTGTCTGCTCTTCCTCTAGTCTCCACCATCTCCCGATCGCTGCCCTCCTCCAGAACATACAATGATCGTTGGATCTCGTTGCCCCAGCACCATTGATCGTCTCGCAAGGGATCTAATCTTGGTCACTCGAAGACGAAGCAGTATCTACCGTTGGATGATTGCCACGTGTACTAGTGAACAAGCTGTCGCCATTGGATTCCGCATCTTGGGTATTTTGTAGTCTAACCCAAGTCCTTTTGTATTTAATATAGAGGCTATAAACTTTCAATTGTCTTGTATTTGTTTTTGTATTATTTTTAGACAGGACCCCGTATTTTGGGAAATTACGTCGAGGTCTAAGCCACGTCACCTCGCGTGACGCATCACGTGAGGGGCATTTTGCAGCTGGATACCTGGGCATTTGTTGATTTCTGTTTAGTCCACAAATATTTTTATTCAGTTTAATATTTTTGGTACAATTGCAAATCGACCTCTGGATGTTTTGGTAATTGCATCTTGGTACCTACCAGCGTGGCTTACGTGTTTCTACACGTAAGCTTGCCAATTTTACAAAGAGGCCCTGGCGGGTCTTAGAATTTGTAAAATGTCCAGAAACCTTTTGTATGCATTGATTATTTTTGTAAAAATTATACTTTGGCCCAGGAACTCCTTACTATTTAATTTTATACCCCTATTAGTAGTGTAGTTTCTCCTCGTTGATTGTATTTATACTAAATAGCTAATTAACTCCAAAAAAAATCTCAAAAAATAGTTGTTTATTCCGGTTGCATTGCTCTTTCACGAAAATATTTTTATTTTGCATTTTGAAGTTTTTACTATTTATTAAAAATAAAAACCTTTTTGTTTTGTCTCTATTTGCACTATAAAATACTTAAAAATCATAAAAATGTTTTGAAAAATTACCCAAAAAATATGTTTTGTTTATTTATGTGTTTTTAACCTTCAGAGCAAAAATTACTAAAAAATATAAAACAAACTCAAAAAAAAAGAAAACCCCTAAAATCTTTAGAAAAATGTAAAAAATCCAGAAAAATCCCAAAAATACAATTTCTGTCTCTGAATTTTATTTATTTTAAAATAATTTGGAGAATTTTTGACTCTATTTATATTTTTAATCTCCATTTTAATTTCGGGTATTTATTTTGTCCTTGTTTTAGGGTATTTTGAACTTTAAAAATCTATAAAAATTAGTAAAATTTCTTAAAAAATCATAAAACAGTAAAAAATTATTAAAATCCCAAAAATATTTTATTTTCTTATTTTGAACATTTTTGTGAATTTTTTATTTCAACCCTAACTTATAGTTTGTATATATATCTTTATATAGATTATTATATATCTTAAAAGAAAAGGAAAATATAAAAATATAAAATATAATAAGAAAATAAAAATATAAAATTAAAAATCAAAATATAAAAATATAAAAATATAAATAAAATAAAAAAATAAAAACAAAAAACCCACATTAAAAACATAGACATGTAGTTAACAACCATCAGTTTGTGCATTTATTTGCCCTGATCTAGCTGTTTGCTTCCTGTGTTCGACCTCTACATACTTGCACCTTTACACATACTTGTTGTAGAGTTATAAGAAATTTTAATTCCGCATCTGCTTTTCATTGATTGATTATCTGTTGTGGGTTAATTGTTGTCTTAATCCATATTTCGTGGGGTCAATTCGACGACTGTGTTCCCGCCTTGTGTGGAACGTAAGACCGCCCGATTTTCAGGTTAAACACCTGGGACCCCTTCCTTCTTTCTCTTGAATCCATATGAGTGGCGAGGTAGCGGAGACGGATAGCGGCGCGACGTGTGGAGGGCAACACAGTGGAGGCGGCGAGGTCGACGGAGACACGACGAGCACCTGAGGCTCATGGCGACGACTGAGGAGAAGGGGGCAGGAGCCCTTGATGGGTCCCTCCGTGGATGGTGGGTCCCCACCCCCTCCGCTCAATGGTGCCTCCTCCTTTATAGAGGATGTGGTGAAGGAGGCTAAGGGGAGAGGAGTTTAGCGTTGGGGGGAGGTAGACCGCCCTCACGACAGTTGTACAACGGAGCATGCAGAGGGGCACTAGCGGCTAGATCTTGGAGAAAGGGGCTCGTTGATGTCAACATGACATCAACGACCCTTTTATTTTTTATTTCTTGAATGCTGACATCAACTATTTTGTCACGTAGTGGATTTTTTTTGCAAATGAAGAGGAAGGGGATTGGAGTCTCTTTGGACCTCTTCTAAGCTAGGCCTGAAAAATAAAAAATGATAGATACTTAATACATGCTTGGAGCCCATATTTATTATAAAATAAATTAATGTAATTTTATTTTTTTGGAAAAAAATATAAAGAAAATGTTTAGGGATTTTTTAGGTGATTTGAAATGCAATGCATATGAAAATAATGAGATAAAATATGCCCAAGATGACCAAAAATGCAATTTATTAAACATGAATTTTACTCAATAAAAGTTATAAAAACATGATAAATTGGAGATTCATCATACCCCTATACTTAACTTTTGCTAGTCCCGAGCAAAACAATGATATGAAAAGAGAAAGAAAAATGATTAGAGAATAAAGAAAAATGATTAGAGAATGCTCAGAGCGGGTTTGCAGCAGACACACCCACACAAGTCATGAGATTTTAAAGCCATGTCTCAACAAATAACAAACAGAAAGTAAGTTGACCTTTGGAGTAATAATGTGTTCGGATTCCTTTTAAACTCGAGTACTCAATTTGACGACTCGTGTGTTCAAGCAACTTTAGCTTGCTTCATCATTAGGTCAATTCAGATCATCCCGATCAATAGATATTCTCTTTAACCTTGAGTTGAATTTGAACTATGTGTGAAAGTTATAGCTCTTCCCTACTTGCGAGACAAGTACACCGTACAACCTTAAGCATGGTAGCAGGAGATTAACAAAATCTAAAGCCTCTATTCTTTCTAAGTCTAGGCTCATTCTCCTCCACCTGAATCTATTAGCAAAATAAAATGGGAGAAACTTTTAGAGAACTTAGATTTTCAGAGGTTTTCCGTAGACGACTTTGGTCTGTTGCTCCTTTTTTTCTTTTTGCAAAACATAACCCCGGTCCTCTATGGCCTCTTTTAAACTGGTAGCAACATTGGTCTTCTGTTAGCTTATTTGGTATAGCTAGGTTATTTGAGTAGATCTTTCTTTGGTAGATCTTTGCTTTGCATTTGTATTTTTGGAACATGCATCCCCTATTGTGCCTTCTTTTTCATAGGATTTTGTGGTATTGAGAATCAAGAGTGTACATTTATAAAATATGACTTTCAGATACATGTTAAAGGCAAGTATACTGACAAATCCAAACTTATAGAAAATAAGTGGTCCCTTTACTTAGATCATTGAATTTTACTTTTCCGAGATTCAGAGTCACTCCCTTCCCTTGCTAGAGATCGAAAATGCACAAAAAAAATAAGTTGAACTAAGGTGTAATGCGCAATTTATTCAGTAATCAATCAAGCGTCAAGATCATCTATTTAGACACAAATTTTGGTCAGCGCATAAAAATCGTGGAACTCAAGGAATAAAGTCTAAAATAGACAAGAATAACAAATATTCAATTCTAAATAAGTCCTTTGAAATTAAGTGGATTAAGGTCTTCCTGATCCTAGTCCAAAACTTGTTAAAACCAGACTAAAAATCCCAAAAAGTTAGGAGAAAATAGGGAAAATGTTTTCCGATTTTTGAAAAATTTTGTTGATTTTTTGAAAGATGTTTTTGGAGATTTTTACAAATTTTTGAGAAATTTTGGGTATAAGCAAATGTTTTTGATTTTTTTGTAAATTATGCAGATATGATGCGAAGTTTGTTTTTTTTTTGAAAATATGAAAAAAAAGTAAACAAAAAACAATAAAAATATTTTTTTTGGATTTTTTAATACATGAAATTCATGAAATGAAATGTATTTTTTTAAAATGATAAAATAAAAATGACATGCATGAAATGCAATGCATACTCGTGCTTACAAAGAACCATGTCTCTATGGTCATAATAAAATGAAAAAATGACAACATGATTGAAGAGGGCGCAAGGTGCAACAAATGAATGATGTTTTTTTATTTTCCAATTGATTTTTTGTAGGACTTCCCCCATAGAACTACCTTTATTATAAATGTAAGATGGAGAAACTACTTGAAAGAAAACTATGGGAGGAATCTCATAATGTTTTCTGGTTTTAATACCCCCAGCTGGGTTCCTGGGTTAGGAATAACCCACGTTTCAAGTGCGATCGGCATCCATATTTGAAAAAATGTGGTGAGGCCAGTGGCTGGAGATGGCATTATGGGATTGCATCACCAACAACATGATGTCTGTCGAAATGGAGGATGAAGTCAAAAGGCTGACAGAATTGGGTATAAAATCCTCAAATGCATCCGTGATTCATAATCATCTCCCTATATAATATTATTATAGTTATCTTGGATGGCAACATTTGTAAATTCCAAATTAAAACTAAGATCATGTCATCGAGATTCAATCTCAACATGTTCAATTATATGGAGCACGGGAGGGAGGCCTCAGAGGAAGTATATGTGTGATCAGTGTGACTTTCCTCTATATTATCTACCAATCAGGATCTGATCACACATGATGGCCCAATCAAGGTTGGTCCTCTGAATTGCTAAGTCGGTCATCCTCAAGTGCTTGGAGGTATTCCTCAGTTTTACTCTCGAAAGGATCGGGAGTCATGGGGTCATCCTGATCTGAAACCAAATCAATTATAGAGAATGTGTATTGAGAATCATACACCGAGTGATGTAGATCTTTTTTTCCATATTGGGATGGAAATGGAGGTAGACACAATAATCTCATCCTCGAGAGAGTCATCGAGGAAGACTTCAGACACATGGTCAGGGGTTGTTGGAAAGAGGGTCTCATCAAGTTCTCTATTAGATTCATTATCATCTCTACAATCAAATTTTGACAACCTCAAAATTATATTCCATCATTTTATTTCCATTTTTTTTTAGAAATTCATTAATTATCTCGTGCTCAGAATTTATATCACTTGACTCATAAAGTTCATTCTGATTTTTTTAGTCAAGAATTCCAAAATTAATTCACATTCATCTTTTTCAAGATTGAATCCAATATCAAGATCGTCCCCAAAATCACTGACACGAACATACCCTTTAGAGTCCCAACATTCAAACATCACAGTTTTATCTGAGTCAATATATTCAGCTTCTAAGTGAATGGGAATTTCGATAATAAAATGCTCCAATTGTGAATGACAAAAATTAGAAATATCACCAGTGTTGATCAATTGGAGATTTTAGAAAAATCAAAAGTCTCTTCAAGAAATTCTTTCTTAATAATACTGAAATATAACCCATGAAAATACAAATTTATCCTTTGAGTTTGGGAGGTTAGATCACAGTCATTTGCTTTTTTCTCAATTACACTTTCCTAAAAAATCCTCTCATTCTTATTCTCAAGATTATCCAAAAATATAATCTTGGAATCCTCATAGAGCATATTTTTCAAATTCAAATCATGTTGACCAAGAGTGATTGTGTCACAAGTCAAGTTACTGGTCAAAAGTGGAGTTCGGGTTTCTTGAGAAGATTCCGGTGGCATCAAATGGAGATGTGTTGACCGAAATCCACAAAATGACACCTGCTACCATGGGAAGGTTCTCGAAAACCAGGTGATGTGGAAGAAGATAAGGGACAACTGGATTTAGTGAAAGGTAAAAATTCATCTCTAAGAAAGTCGTCAGATAGGAATGATGGTATCTAACAAGGGTAGGAGGGATATCCAGATGATTAGTTAATTTTAGCCTTCGATCTGATGACTCTTTCCTTTTATGTTCCTCGTCCTCTTGATATTTGTGTACTAGATGCATGACTTCATTCATCTTATTTTCAGTTGACAATAGGATAGGAGGGTTGTGTGAGGGAGGGAATTATTTTCTATCCACCATATGATTCAGTGCAATGGCCCGATTTAACTTCGTGAACGTTGAGGATAAATTTAATTTTGTCCATGATTAAGGATTTTCAAGTAAACATAAAATAAGATCGATTCACCAACACACGCAAGTTACTTCACAAGCGGTTATCTTTTCAAAAATTTTAATTTATTGCTCATAAAATTTCAAGCACACAAAAAGATTGACCTAAAATTTATTTATAGATTTGAGGACTGTCCCAAATTCCTACGCTTAGTTGCATCCACTTTTAGCCAGTATGGGTGCAAGCATACGGAATGTAGAATGGCTACCTGTATTTCTTAAGGACGGTGCCATGCGGTGTCTTTTAATCACCTACTCGGCTAAGGTTTCCCTCACTGAAAAGTTGCTAAATGTTTTAAATTATGTAGTCAAGAAATCTATGTAGGATTTTTAGTTCTGACCTATGGTTAGTTGTTTGTGCACATGAAATTGTGTACAATGTGCAACATTTCAATCCTCTTTCGTCCGAGCTACGCGGTGACTTTCTGGACTTATCTGATTTTATGCGAGCAATAAAATTGTGATCATGTTTAATTGGTGAGGAGAGAGAGAGATCCACAGAGATTAATGCAGCAGAAGAACTTGGTTTTATTAATTTTCAGGATTTTTTTTTTAAAATTGCACACACAAAGGCAAGCACCTAGAAATGTCCAAGTGATTGGAAAGATCTTACAATGTGTGATATGTTGGATCCAGAATATGAGCTAGAGAGAATGAGAGAGAAGAAGAGAGTGCAAGATATATCTATTTTTTGCAAATTTTGTTACCTACAATGAAAGACAAATACAATTAGTTTACAAAATTAAAATAAAAAAAGTGCCAAAATAAGATCTGAAAGTTGTCGAGTCCCAGGTAACGATGCCAAAATGAAGACGCGGAATTTCGGTGTGTTAAAAGTTTGTTTTTGTATGTTGTTGCATGCACACACGAAAACTGAGATATTCAAGTAATTTTTGTTCAACTACAATCCATCAGATACTAAACAATGCATAGGGCAAGTAGAGGATCAATCTACAGGGACTCGGATATTTTTTTACGAATTTTTATTCTATTTATAAGGGTATTTTTGACTTTACTGCACCAAATAAAATCCTATTTTCCTTTTTGTTTTCATACCTTAAATTGCATCGAAACCATTATCACTGGGTTCTAGACATCATAAAGATCGCATAGCAATTTTCTGGGATTTTTTTGGATTTTTTTGCTATTTTTAGTTATTTTTGGAAGTGCTAAGAGCATAAGTGTAATTATCTAAGAAACATAGGGGCTTAAATGCAAATAAACATAAAATAATGGAAATGGCTATATTAATAAAACTTAGGAGGACAAAAGTGAAATTATGCCAATAAAAAAACTTAAAGGGTAATTATAGAGAAACAAATAAGTTTTATGAGAATTACAAAAAGGTCCCATAGGGACTAAAACATAACTAATAAAAACTATAAAAAATAAATGAAAATTATATAGAATATAATAATCGGAAATTCGAAAAATGTGGAAAAGAAACAAATGTTTAACAAAATTGCATTTGAGTCCAACATTTATAAAAATACTAAAAGGAATTTGAAATTATGAAGGGGTCCTTGGGACCCCTTCCTTCTTCCTCCTAGAGCCACATGAGCGGCGAGGCGACATAGACAGACAACAGCGTGACGTGTTGATGATGATGTGGCGGAGGCAGTGAGGTCAACAGAGATGTAGTGAGCGCTAGAGGTTCACGATAGCGGCTGAGGAGAACGGGGCGGAAGCCCTTGATGGATCCCTTCATGGATCATGGGTCTCCACCCCCTATGCTCGATGGTGCGTCCTCCTTTATAGAGGATACAATGGAGGACGCCAAGGGGTGGAGGAGATTGGCATTGGGGGAAGACAGACTGCCCCCGTAGTGGTTTCACAATGGAGGAAGCAGAGCTTGAAGAAAGGGGCTCGCTGACGTTAGCATGACATCAACGACCCTTTATATTTTTTATTTTTTTGAATGCTAACGTCATACTGATGTCAACTATTTTGTAACATAGTGGATTTTTTTGCAAATGAAGAGGAAGTGGATTGCGGTCCTTTTGGGCATCTTCTAAGCTAGGCCTGAAAAATAAAAATATTAGATACTTAATATGAGCTTGGAGCCCATATTTATTATAAAATAAATTCTTTTTTTAAATTATTTAAAGAAAATGTTTATGGGATTTTTTAGGTGATTTGGAATGCAATGCATATGAAAATAATGAGATGAAAATTATGCATAAAATGGAAAAAATGCAATTGATTAAACATGAATTTTTTGCAGTAAAAGGTATAAAAACATGACAAATCGTAGAATCATCATACACGACACTTGTCTGGTAGTATTCACTCTCCTATAAGGTTAGCCATTTAGGACTGGCTAAAAGATTGCCAGAAAAACAACAATAAAATTGATAAGATAAAAATAACCGAACTCTGACGACTTCAGTGGTGTTGAATTGGTGAACCCATTTGCTTTGAGGTTTGTTTGGATCTAGTGTAGGCTAAAGATCATAGTCATGTGCACTTACGCCTTTTCTTTTCACTTCTTGTATCATTCCATTTTTCACTTTGCTCATTAAAAAACTCACTACTCTGAAAGAAGTGTCGCTGAATCGATGGGGGTGAATTTTACCAGCAAATTTATTTATTTTAGTTATACTCCTAAACTCAAGTGTATAACATTAAGTACGGGAGTGCCGAACTCAAGGATGTAAACTATGGAAAAATAAGGGAAAAAAGGTAGAGTATCTATGGTAAATGAGTTTCCTGATTTTTATTTATTTTTTAGGAATTGTTCTAAATTTTTATTTGATTTTATGAATTTTATATTGCTATTATCGTTTTATATACATATAAGTAGAAAATATAGGTATTTGATTTTATTTTTTTATTTGGTTTTTATTTTGTACTTTTTATGTTTTTAATTTTATTTCCTATTTTTATGAATTTTTAGAGGTTTTTAATCTTTTTATGGGTTTTAGATTTTTTTTAAAGTTGAAAACTAATTTTTATTGAAAACAAGGATTTATTTTTTATCTTAAAAATGGTAAATAGAAAGAAAATATTTTTATTTTATTTTCATCAGAAAGTAGATGAAAATACCTTTCTAACGTGGTATTGTACATATTTGTGTGATTTTTAATGAAATAGTTATGAATTTTTGATGTTTTGTGCATTTTTCATATTTTTATTTTCACTTTTTATTTTTTAGTTTAATACGTAAAATATATCAAGAGATACTATATATAAAATTTTTAGTATTTTTAAAAGTAATTTTCTATTTTTATGATTTTTTTAAAGTTTTTATATTTTTTGTTATTTTAATGATTTATGAAAAAATAGAAAATATTTTTATTTTTAAAATTGTTATAATATTGTATATAATATAATACTAAGTATGTATATATATTTTTATTATATTTTTATGTTTTGTATTATTATGTATTTAAAATGTATTGTATAGTATTATACAACTACAAGGGTATATATGGTAATAATAGGGAACTTAGGGCTGTGAAGTAATAGCAAAAAATGTAGGGTCTGTACGCAATTTCACCAAGAAACATGTTCTCTCTGACGTGCCTCATTAGCGGTACCTATTAGTGAATAGATAGAATTTAGAGGGTCAATATGCAAAAACACCAGTAGAGCATGTGTTCCATCATGTGTTTTCTCCTATCAGGGACATGTTAGTAATATAATGAAGCACGAGGGTCCCTATGCAAATACCCCCAAAAAATTTATCGATTCTCATATGCTACTGTTGATTACGAAAAATTCGGGGTTTTTGAATTTTTTTATTTTATATACCCAACAACGATGCCATTTTATTGACTACGGTTTTCTCGAGGATCAAAAATTAATGATATGAAAGTCATTGCTATCCCCAAAATCCTGTGACAAACAAACAAATTTTTTTTATTTTTGCTACTTATTAACATGTATAGCGGACATGATCTAACTAAGTGAGGCTACAAATCCCGAAGGTTATTTAATTAATCGAAAATCAATTAAGAGAAAAACAGGAATCTCAAAGTATAACTATCCTTGGTATTTGTGATTTTTTTTAATTTTTTTTGATATTTTTTATTTCTAATTTTTGTATTTTTTGATTTTCAAATTTTTAGTAATTTTGATTTTGCATTTTTTTATTTTCAAAAATAATACGGAGCAATATTCACAAGATCCAAAATACGCACACCAACTTTTTTTTCGTAATTTTTCAATTTATCAAAAATGTTCAGAAAAATTCAGAGAAAATATTTTTGGGTTTTGAAAGCTTTGGAATATTTTTGAGAATTTTTATGGAATTTTCAAAAGTTTTTGTATTTTTTAAAATCAAACTGTGATAAAAATGTGAAACAATGCACAACCTGGGGTAATTTGCAAATTAAAAATATTTTATGGGCCTAAAATTCTTGGAAATTATTTTTATGATGAACTATATGCAAATATCTACAAATAGGAACTAGAATCACTATTTTTAGATTTTTGTAGAATTTTCTATAAATTCTATAAGATTTTTAGTATTTTTCAATTTTTTTGGGTTTTATAAATGATTAATGCAGGAAATTTGAGTAGAAATTAAAAGACAATGAAATAAAACTACCCTAATTGTTTTGAAATTTTTGGAGTTATTTTCAAATTTTTTATGCATTTTGTAATTTCAGGAATATAAAATGACACTATTTTTGATTTTTTAATAATAATAAATAGTAAGAAAATGCTATGAAAAATTTTATACAATGAAAAGAACTGCAACAGAAGCATGCACAATTTTTTTGAGAATTTTTAGCACAATAAAACCATTTATTTTGATGAAAAGATAAAGCAAGTTTAAGGTCTGGAATGCAAGGACTAAAATGTAAATAGTTCTTGTTTTTTTATCAAATAAATAAAAGAAATAAAAGCAGAGGGGGAATGTGCAAGTTACACAAGTGGCACGTGCTTTACACGTGATCGTCTGGAGCAGGAGTCTTCTTTGTAATTACTAAAACTTCCAAGGTCATGAGTGTATTTTGCCAAATAAAATATATTTATTCTTCTTAGGACATGTTCCTCTTCATTCTTTCTTCTGTTTCCCAATGGGGGAAGAGGGGTTCGGCCGCCGCCGCCCTCACGAGCCAGGAGGTGTTGTCATTCACGCGCGGCTGAGCACGGGAGATCGCGGAGGCGCAAGAGTTGTGGGCGTCGGCGCGTGCTGGAGGCGGGCTTTGGCAGGAGGGCTCCACATGCGACGCGGATGAGGGGACGTGTACGGGCGGTCGTGCGTTTAGGCGGCGCTGTTTGATAGGCGCGGGCACCGCTTCGAGCGCTGGTATGCGAGAATGACAGAGATCTGGAGGCACACTGGTGCAGTTGGTCTGATGAAGATGGATGGGCATGGGTTGGTGAGGCAGCGACTGTGCCCTAGCAGGAGGGAGGCGCGAGAGTGGGGGTCGCGGGGGCCGGTGGGAGACGCAGCTGGTGGCAGTGGGAGGAGAGGCCCACATGCTGAAGGCGGAGCAGAGGTGCGAGAGGAGGCGACCGGCAGTGTGCGCGGGAGGTGGTCGTGCTGGAGGGCGGAGGTCGCGACTGGGGTTGTCAGCGAGCGGCGGCGGTGGCGACCCGCCGTGTACCTGCTCCTTTATTTTTTTATTTTTTTATTTTCTGTAAACAACTGATAATAAAATATTTTTTAATATTTTTTTAAAAACAAAACTGTAACAGGAATTGCAAATGAAAAAGGAATTTTTTTATATTTTTTTATATATTTTATTTCTCCTGCAAAACAATGTTAGAGATAAAAAAAGGGAAATCAATGGTATGTTTTTTTTTAATTTTTTAATATTTAGTTATGCACAAAATTATAAGGTGAACGAGGATTCAACGAAATGTGAGGAATTGAATCCGGTTCTCCGACCACCGTGCGTGGTCGGAGGTGAAAGATCGTGCGAGGTAGAAAAGAATGCGTATAGATCGAGAAGATGAGAAGAAAAATTCGAGTCGGTGGTGGATTAAATCGTGGGTGATGATTGTAAGATCTAGATAAAAAAATTGACAACGAAGAGAAAATGCGAGAAATAAAACTACGATTAATCTACGATAAAGATAAGAAGAAAATAATGACGGATCTCACCTTACGAGCTGAAATGGCCTTGATCGCCTCGACGAAGGCCGACTTGCTGTCATCGGACAGCTCGGAGGCTAGACACCTTTCTCGACAAGAAGACTCTCGGAGATCAGGCTCCTCTCACCAAAGATTGATCAAGTTGGAATGATGGAGAAGAAGCCATATAAATAGAAAAGATGGAGAATGAAATTTGAATTTTTGAATTTTTGGTTGAAGAGATAAGAGAGATGAAATTGAAATGAGATAAAGATTAAGAGAGATAAAGCTATTTACAAAATTATCTTTTTTTGAATTTTCATCACTTTATTTATTTGAATTAAAAATGTTATTTTTTTATTTTTTTATGGAAGTTAGTTAAGAAAATTAAATATATACATATGCAATATACACATATGACATTATCTACATGGGTAAATAAGCAAATTAGTTTTTCTTGTTTTAAAATTTTTATTTTTTTGTTTTAAATAATTAGTAAAAATAATTTACAAATATATACAAATACAATATTTACAAAATACATGGGAAAATTGCACAAACCACCCTAGAAAACCAACCTTTTACTCATAACTCCAAAAATTATGAAATCATAGCCATTTTAAAGATAATTTAATTTAGAATCCCAATGGAAGTGAGATTGGTTCCATTTGAGTTCATATGGAGCCATAATTAGTCTTTCAATTAGTGCTTAGTGACTTTTTCCAAGTGCGGTTGCTTTTATTATGTACATGATTTAATTATGCAATTATTTTTATTAATTAGAACACATTTTTATTTACAACTTTGGTGTTGAAAGTTATTTGATTTGAGGTCAATTAATGTACAAATAAAATAGTGTAGTATATAAATATACACAACACACAATTTTTTTTGGATTTTCTAATTGAGGACCCTATCTCCCCCTACTTTATTCCTGGTCGATCACGTCAAATCTTGACCTTCTCTCGGGGTTCAGGTCAACCTGTATCTATTACATATATACGGTCTTCCTTTTTTTTCCTTCCTTTCTTTCTTTATTTATTTTAGGTTAATAATATACAAATATACAATATTTACACACAGACGCAAGTTAGTAAGAATGTGGAGCTAGTGTCATATACATGCGTTTTATAAGGGATTTTAAGATAAAATAAATGAATTAAGATGGCAAATCGCATATTCATCAGCTACGTACGTGAGACGTAAGTGGTGGGGCGATGTTGGTTTGGAAGCTGACTCGTGGCGGATTGACATCCGCTTGATCGAATCTGATCGAGTGGCTCCTGTATTGTCTGGAAGCAAGCATCTGTTCTTCCCCCTTTTGATGATCAGATAGTGACGATTGTTCAGTCGCCTCGATCGAACTTGGTGATGGCAATCGGAACCGGAGCTCGAGTCTGATCAGATCGACGATGCTTCTCGATTGTGTTCTTAGCACGACAATGGCTTTCGAATAGTGTTGAAACTCTAAGCGGCGGTTCTCGATGTTATCGATCTCCATTAGATTCTACCAGCAGTGCTTCAATCGACTTAAGCAACTACAGGTCTCGCTTGATCTCCATATGAAGATCTGCTGCTGGGTTTTAAAGCTCAGATGCTCCTTCGTATTTCGTGCGGTGGTTAATTTATGATGATGCGCAGATGCAGATCGTTGTTTTTTCATGCATGATGCCACACCTTCAGACAAAGCTGTTCACAATCAATTCTGATTAGTTCTCCATGTACTCATTGATGAACGACAATTAGAGATGATGCTTCGTCTCCTCGAATGAACTCATGCTACTATAGATCTCCATGTTGCTGCTCGAATCAGGTAGGGCTCTTCATTCCAGATGCGGCTGTGCTTTGTTTGTTCCAGATTGTGCAGGTTTTTTAGTCGTTCGACTTCCAGATAGTGCTGATGACCTGCAAAAGAGATGATAGGTTCGAGGAACAAAACCTCGACCAACCGCCTCTTGTAGACAGGTATCGATAAGTGATGGTTGTGCAAGAGGCACATGTAGATGTGATGGAATCGTGCCTGATATCCGGCCACCGTGCGTGGCCGGAGATGATAGATCGTAGGGGATAGCACAATAATGGGTAGGATTCGAAGATGACTGTGATCAGATCGAATGTGAGGTGGAATTAACAGAGAAAACATAGGAAAACAAAGAGGGTGGGGAGAAGATAGAGATTGAGAATAATATAGAGGAAGGGGGAGATGATCGGAAGGACACCTGGGAATTGGAGATGAAAGAGATGATGGAGGTGGTCTCTTGGGGTTGAAACTGTAGAAGCTCCAGTGGTGTGTCGTCTCCTCGACTCGTCGATGCACGAGGAGGCTTGCTCACACGGTTGCTAACTTGCTGGTCGGTGATGATCTCGCCTCTCCTCCTCCTCTCAACCACTTGCTCAACGACGACCTAAGTTATTTGTCATCACTCTCTCGATCTCACACCGGAACTCAGAGAGGTGGGAGGAACAAATGGCGGATGAAGAAACTCAGAGGGGGTGACGTGTCTTTATAGAGAAGGTAGCATGGAGAGCACACAAGGTTGGACGAATAGCCCAACGGTCGGGATGTTGCATTAGTTGAGGTGGTCCAAGATGGGAAGGAGAATGGAGGAAGCTGGAGCAGGAGAAGAGGAGAGGTGTAGTGGAAGAAGGAGTCAGGCGGAGAAGGGAGAAAGAGGAACCCAGGAGAGAGAAATGAAAATAAATAAATAAATTAATTATTTAAATTTAATTAATTAATTAGTTAAATTTATTTAATTTAATTATTAATTAGAATAATAAACAAATAAATATAAATTATAAATAATTTATAAATAATTTAATGATAAATTGCAATTTAATAAATAACATTATTTAGTTAATTAAAAAAGGCATATATAAATAATATATGTATACTATACCTATATAAATAAATAATCAATTATTTTCATAATTTAATTTAAAAAAAATTATTTTTATTTTATAGTAATAAAATAACAATAAGAAAATATCATTAAAATATAAAAAATATAAGAAATAATAATAATTAAATAGAATACGGTTAAGATGCACTGTACAATTTATTCTAATAGGGTCCCAAAACCTATTTTTTGCATATTATCTTTGATTTTAGTGAAATCACTTCTATTTGATAGATAATTTCATAAAATGAACTTTAAAAGTGAGTACGCCCAATTTGAAGTTCATATGGTTGAGTTATGAGGTTCGGAAGTTTGGCTTTACAACTTGTTAGTTTTAGAATTTTATTGGAATTTATTAATAATAATTTTAAGTTATATTTTTATATTTTTACTGATTTTTATAAATACATTAGAAAAAGAAATAAGTTAAATGAGATTAGAAATAATTAATTAGAAAATAAAGATAAATTATATATAGTACATATATACAAAGGGGTCTAAATGCCAAACTCATAATTTTCTTCTAATATTTTTTTTGATAATTTTATTAAATAGTATTAAATATAAAATGAAGTTTAAAAGTGAGTTTGGTCAATCTAGAGTTTTCTATAAATAGTTATGAACTTTGAAAGTCAGTTTTTACGATTCAATGTAATTAATTATTTATACATTAAATAATTTTTCTGATATTTTTAGAAATTAAGATATTATTACCAAAAGCTCTGTGAAGAAAAAATTTTGTTTTGAGTGATCTGAATGGTAAATAAAATAAGCGAACATATGTACAAGGTGAAAATTGTGTAGGTGTACATTGATGATCTTGATTTTCTGATATTTTTATAAATTAGGATCCTTATCTTCCCCTACTTATTTATTTTATCGACCAAGTCAATATTGACCTGATCTCAGGCTTAGGATCAGTCTGTAAATATTTCATATCTACATCCTTCTTTTCTTTTCTTTTTCTTTTTAATATTTTATTTTGGATAAAATAAGTGTTAAATATATAATATAAAAAATGGTTAGAATGTTAATTAATGAGAATTAGTTTATATTGACATGTATTTTACAAAGACTTTTAGTCAAAATGAAAGAATAAAGGCGATGAATCACGGATTCATCACTCATTTGAGTCTTTTCATCATTTCCTCACTTTATTTCTTGTGTATCTCCGTGCTCATCATTCTTCATCTCATTTCCTTTTATCTTCTAAGATATCACATCTTGGATGATTCAATCTGAACTTCAGAAACACCCACATCGAATCCCCGATGCTGATATCTCCAATAATTCGAGGCGATTCCATAGAGATCGGTTTGGATTTTGCGAGCATATCTCAAGACTCCCCATCTTATTCATATCTAATATATCGGGATTACTTTTGTCCCAACATTCCAACTTTTTGGATGGAGATACATGTCTCTATACTCATTGCCGAGTTCAATAACATTTGGAATTGACCCTAATTTCAAACCCATCCCTACATCTAGTGCACTATTCAGGACTGATTGACATACTTTTCATCATGCAGATCCATAGTCTGATCAGAATTCAATTCACTCTGAGTCTGATTCATATGTGCTCCATCTAAAGAAAAGGCAACATACATTGAGCAGAATGAAGTGAATGCTCAGATGTTTGCCTCTATTCAGGCGATTCAAGCACAAATGATTGCATATGTTGACACTCAGGCTACTTCAAGGAGATGTTACTGGAGCTGATGAGAGATAGAGAGAACATACAAGGAGGAGGAGAAAATAAAGCACAGGTAGATAGACCCCATGTAGGGGAAGATGAGGAAAGAAGAGAGTCTCCCAAGCCTACAGTAAAAGAAACCTACAATCATGGTGCTGGCCAGATGACAGAGTGGATCCAAATTCCATGGGTATACGGACATTTCGAGCTGAAGCCACAACTCTTATCTCTTCTTCCATCATTCCATGGAACACAAATGAAGAACCATATATACATCTCCAACAGTTTGACTGAATTTGCAACATGAACCACTACCCTAACATTCCGTTAGGCGTAGTCAAAATGACTGCCTTTCTGTTTATCCTTCAGGAAAAGGATCTATACTAGATAAATCATTGGTAACCGTAGTGACGACATGGAAGGAACTCAAGTGAACATACCTCCACAAATTTTACCCTCTCGATCATCTGAATCAGATGTGAGCCTGCATCTCAAACTTCTCTAAGGGACCACAAGAGTCTAACCATGAAGCTAGGGGATGTTTAAATATTTGCAAGAGAAGTGCCCAATACCAACATCCCGAGGACCAGTCTGGTCTGACAGTTCTTTGTTGGCCAGAACTAAGAGAGCCGGAGGCTAATAGATGCTGCATGAGGTGGATCTCATTTCAATAAAGATGAAGATGTTGTTTGGCCGATCTTTGAAGAAATGGTTGAAGGAGAGACCATTGTATCTTCATCTCGTGCTTACTAGAAGCAAATGCAGATCCACCACAAGCCCATCAACATGGTGACATCTCATGATGAGTAAAGGGATAAGAGATCCTATCTCAGTATCACTGGAAGCCACCTGTCCAAAGTGGAAATAATAGAGAAATTATCATAGGATCTTGAGATATTAGCATGATAATGCATAGAACAAATAACCTAGACAACTTGGACCAGATCACCAAGCATCTGGAACTCTTAGTGAGCACAATTAGCACCTGCTAGTCTTTGAGCTCATCTTCTACGACTTCTGTTGAGCCAAAGGAGTCATCACCATCATCTTCGTAGAGTCCAGGGTAACTGTCTTCTATCCATCAGGTATATTATGTGCATGCACCTGACCAAGCACCACCATCCCCAAAACAATAACAAATGATAGTGTATCATCCATAGTCCCAGCCTTTAGCAAAGCTCTTGTTCCCACCTCCACCCCAAATTCATGAGGTGAAGGGCATTTAGAGTAATGAACAACAACTGACCTATACTGGCGGACCTTAGTAGGGTCAATCTTCTACCAATATGTAGCACCACCGATCTCATGGTGAGAAGTTTGTCTAGGATAACCTCAATAGCACCAGTTTCCACCACAAGCACAAACATGGAGACAATTGTACTAGCAGTCAGAGTACTGTCATCAACAATTGTATCATCATTACATATCTGCTTCATATCATAATTAGTATCCCCCTCTTCCTCATTATTATCAACAATGGTATCCTCCTCAGCATTATTCATAGAATAATCAGTCGCAGTCTACGCAGCATGATTATCTACCTCACCATGATCAACATGCTGAATGATCGGAGGTCGCGCACGTCAACCATGCATTAGACTGTTTGACTCAGCTGGTGAAGAGCCTAACAGAGATGAGCCAGAAATTATATAACCTCTCTACCGCTAAGACCATAATACCAACGTAGGTGGACGTAAACCCCAATAATTTCAAATGGAAATAGTAAGTAGTCCATAAAGTAATGTCCAAACCTGATGAGTCAGTTATCCATGATTCTATTATGTTATCTAATGTTGTGACTTTGGGGTGGTAGGACATTCCAACCGTCTATAGAAAACAAGGTGAAGAATAAAGCATCATCTAGCAAATCGTCATCTTCTGCATCGGCCGATCTAACAGATGGGGCGGGTGACAAAGAAGAAGGAGGAGGACCTGCACTAATTATCAGAAAATACAAAAAAATTAAGAAAAAGAAAAACACCAAAAATCAAATAAGAGCAAAGACAGAGCCGATTCAGCCTAGGAGAAAGCCTCCTCAACAGGCAATCTCGAGCCGATCGAACAAGTCAAAGCTCATGCATATACTTTTTTACCTGTTTTGAATGGTTGAACACATTCTAGTCAGTCATCTATAAATAATGTTTTAAATAAGAACAATGTTTTCCCATCTATAAATATCCTTTTTCCACGATGATATAAAAAATTCCAAAAAGAAAGAAAAATTAAAAATAGCATTATCTGAACCTAGCATTGTTGAGATTCTTTATAACATTTTTTTAGAAGTACATTTGTTGAAAGCCATGGAAAACATGCCTTCTGTTATGAAACGACTGAAAAAGGCGTGTATATCAAAGTGTCATCCATGCAAAAATAGACGCAGAAGAGAAGAAAAGCACATCCTGACCATGGCTATAGTCAACGCGATAAGTGATCTCCCACCCAAAAAGAAAGACAATGAAGTACTTCTAATCAGATGTGAGATTATTGATTAGATATTTAAGCAAACCTTTCTTGATAACGGTTCCTCTATTAACCTCATGCCCTCATCATTGCTTGAGGAATTCGGGTTAGGTCCTCTTCAATCCATGCGTACGATTATTCAGTTTGCTGATCGATCCATTAAGCGACCTAGAAATTTACTAGAGGACGTTATCGTAATCATTCAAGATATGAAATTCTCTGTGAACTTTGTTGTCCTGGATATGGACCCCCATACACCATTACTCTAGACCCCATTTATTCTTGGTTGGTTGTTCCTTTGAATAGTCGAAGCGATAGTTGATTATGGGCCAGGGAAGATCGAATTTCTCTCCTGTAGTGAAAAGGTCACAATGGATATGATCACCAAGCCCAAAGCTGCAGAGAGCACATCTGAGAGAAGAGATCCACCATCACATATAAAATACTATGATATTGTTGAACATATAACATATCCAAGTTTATCATTGGGTAATATTGAGACACAAGAAATCCTCTTTCCAGAGGAGGACCTTGACAACATATTATACTCTTTCTCCTTTGGTTAACGAGGGGGATGATTTTAAATTAATGATTGAAATATTTGAAGAAGATTCAAGCCAAATCGAACAAGAATAATCCATTATAGATATGTTTGGTACATTGTTGTCCAAGCCACAAGTAATAGAGGTGAACAACGCTTTATTATCAATAGAATCTTCACATACTGGTTCGGTTTTAGAAGTAGCCGAGAAGCTGACTCAGTTGCTACTAGAATTAAAGTTGCTTTCGGGAGATCTTAATTGCGCATTCCTTACGATTGAGCAAAACATGTATCTGGTTAGCATTCCTTTCGGCTTACTCGCTTGCTAGATATTCTAGAGAAAAATCACAAGGCACTTGCTTGGAATGTTTCAGATCTCCGGGAAATAAATTTGATGTTTTGTTCACACCACATCTATTTAGAGGGTGATTGTAAACCGTCCTGCAAATTCTAGAGAAGGTTAGACCCTAATCTTTGGGACATCATTATGAAAGAGATCATGAAGTGGTGTAAGGATGGCTTCATTTATCCTATCTCTGACTCGAAATGTGTTAGCCCACTGCATGTAGTCCTGAAGATATCTGGACTTACAGTTATCAGAAATGATCAAGGAGAGGAGATTTCACTCGAGTACCCACTTCATGACACACCTGAATTAATTACAGACGCTTGAATTCAACAACAAAGAAGGATCACTTTCTTTTGCCTTTCATCGATCAATTTCTTAAAAGGCTGGTAGGGAAAGGGTTCTTTTACTTCTTGGACAGGTACTCTGGTTACAACCAAGCGGCAATCGCTCCTAAAGATTGAGATAAACTACTTTCACAAGTTTGTTTGGCACATATGCTTTCAAGCGGATGCCCTTTGGATTATGTAATGTACCCGCTACATTATAGGTACATGTTGGTTATTTTTTCCAACATGGTGGTAGTTTCGTCGAGGTGTTCATGGACGATTTCTCCATTTGTGGTGATAGTTATGATGCTTATCTTGTGCACCTAGACCGAGTGCTTACGAGATGTCATGAAATCAATTTGGTTCTCACATAGGAAAAGAGTCACTAAATGGTTACAGAAGGAATGGTACTGGGTCATGTCATCTCTAAGCGAGGTATGGAGGTCAACCCGGTGAAGGTGTAAGTTATTGCAAAACTTGAGCCACCTCTATGAAGAATGTGAGATCATTTCTGAGGCATGTGAGATTCTAATGAAGATTCATCAAGGACTTCAAGAAGTTTGCATGAGCTCTAACCGAATTACTAGGAAAGGAGGCAGATATCATTATTGATCAAAATGTCCTCCAAGCCTTTAATCAACTAAAAGCACTATTCACGCAGGCTCCCATCATATAGCCACCTGATTGGTCTCTCCCATTTGAGATTATGATGGATGCTTCAGACTTTGTAATTGGAGTTGTATTAGGACAAAGAAGAGATAATTTGACCTACACCATCCATTATGCAATCACAACATTTGATGATGCACAGAAAAATTACAAAGTAATAGAGAAAGAGCTACTAACAGTTGTATTTGCCCTCGAGAAGTTCATATCACATCTTCTAAGTTCCAAAGTTATTGTTTACACAGATCACTCTACTGTCCGATATTTAAAGCGGAAGAAGGAAGCAGAATCTCATTTACTCAGATGGATCCTTCTCTAGGAATTTGATTTGGAAATTCGAGACAAACATGGAGTCAAGAATGTGGTAGCAGAACAACTGTACAAAGTTGAAGTGTCAGATACTCATTTGAGCAGTGTGCCAATATCAGAACCCTTTCTAGATGAATTATTCTTAGTGTTTCTTCTCTCCCCTAGTATATCAATATTGTGAATTATCTAATTTTTGAGAAAGTTCCATAAGATTAGACACGAGTAAAGAAGGACAAATTTATGTCTGATATCCATTGATGAATCCACGACTCATCACCTTTATTCTTTTATTTTAGCTTCATTTCCATAGTCTAACACATGTAAATACCCACTAATTGCATGAATTTACCATTTTGCATGCATTTGTTAAATATGCATTTTTAACACTTTTTATACATAAATAAAAGAATAAAGAAGAAATGAAAAAGAAAAGAAAATAAAGGATATATTTATACAATAAATGCAGACTGATCCGAACCCCGAGAAGGTCAAGACTTGACCTGATCGACCAGGAATAAAGTAGGGGAGATAGGGTCTGCAATTCGAAAATCCAAAAATATTTTATACTTTCCTTGTAATTTTGTATAAAATTTTGTACTATCTTATTTGTAAATAAATTGACCTCAAATTAATTATTTTTTTAAACATAAGTTGTAAATAAAAATATGTTGTAAATAATAAAAATAATTGCCTAATAAAATAACATACATATTACAATTAATCACCCTCAGAAAAAAAGCCACAAAGCAATCATTGAAACACAATTTCGACTCCCTACGAGCTCAAATTGAACAAACTCACTTTCATTATACTCTAAATTAAATTATCTTTCAAATGGCTATGGTTTCATAATTTTTGGAGTTACGATTAGAAAGTCGTTTTTTTCTAGGATGTTTTGTGCAGTTTCACCAATATTTGTTGTTGTACATATTTATTAATATTTATTTTTTATATATAATGTACATAATTGTAAATATTATTTTCATTAAAAATAAAATAAAATAATGTAAATAAAAAAAATAAAAAAAGATAAAAATTATTTCCTTATTTGTACATATGTATATTGTATTATATGTACAAAATATTTGTATGCAACTAATTTCCTTATATAAAACTTACCAAAAAAATTACAAATCTAACATTAATTAATTAATTTAATTTAATTACGAAATTTGTATTTAAATTTAATTATTTAATTCATTATTTGATTTTAAAACTTATCTTGTATATAAGATTTTATTCCATACCTTTAATGGCCACCATTAAGGTGGCTAATTAATTTTTGGAAACTATTTATTTTATTTTATTTATTTAATTCCGAAATTCGTAATTAATTAAATAAATAATTAATTAAATAATTTTATTAATTAACCAATAAATACCTTCCCCTTTTGTACATTCTTTCCTTTTTTGATTTTTCTTCACTTTTTATTGGCTCCTTCCTCCCTCATTCATGTTTGATCGATCTTTGGTGGAGAGGAGCCCGATCTCCGAGAGCCGTCTTGTTGAAGAAGGGTGTCCAGCCTCCGAGCCGTCCGGTGATAGCGCGTCTGCCTTCGTCGATGCCATTACAACATTTCCAACCCCAAGGTGAGATCCATTTTATTTCATGTCTTTTTGCCTAGATAAACCGTAGTTTTAAGTCTTGCGTAGATGTAGTGATTAAATTTTAGATCAAAAAATCACAAAAATACCAACCACATATTTTTTGCGTCCGAATCTGAATTTTTCATCTCACATCTTGATCCCTACATTTCTTTTTCTACCTCACGCAATCTTCTACCTCCGATCACGCACGATGACCGGAGCTACGGATCTATCTTTCATATCGACAAGATTCGACCCATTCACCGACTCCCTTTTGTTTATAAATAAATTAGAAAAAAAGAATGTTTTGCATGATACAATACAAAAAACAAATATTTGGTTTGTCTCTAATCTTTGTTTTGCAAGGAAATCTAAATAAATAAATATATATGTCCTTTCTTGCTTACAGCTTCTGTTTTTGCATTTACAAAAAAATTAAAAAAAGTTTTTTATTTATATTTCTAATTATAGTAGAAAAAACAAAAAAATAAAAATTAAAAAAAAACCTCTAAAAATTGCATTCTAGAAGTTTGACTACTGAATTTTTAAATCGTGCTCCTTGTGTTCAACCCTGGTCACTATACCAGGTAAAAAGAATAGCGAAAAGTGCTTATATTTGCTTTAATTGATTGAGATCTTCTTAAGTGGTTTAAAATACAAAATTTTCTCATTGACTAATTCGAGTGGTTGAGAACAAGGACACATTTATTATTTACATCTTAACCACATCGAAATCCGTGTCAATAGAATTGCGCCGTTGTCGGGGAGCACGACTTTGTAGTCATTTTTCATTTTGCTCAATTTTATCTCTATATATTATAATTGTTTTCTGACCATCATCTACTTTGACTTTTTGTGCAACGGACCGCTTGGAGGATGACTTGTTTTATTTTTTTGGAGGACCCGCGCAGGAGGAGAAGCAGAAGAAGAGTATGGAATAGTTATTTTATTTGAGAGAACAATCCACTGTTGTAATAATTTAGACTTGAACACTTATGGACTTGAAAATTTTTGGGGGTCTATTTTGTCAAGTGTTGGTGCACTTGGGGGACCTCACTGTTGTTTTCTGTATTTTGTTTTCTCACTTTTATTTTTTATTTGTTTCATGTGGATTTTTTTGTGCTTGAGCCCCTAGATATAGGTTTCTGTTTGATTACGCCATGTAGCATTAGGTCCAAAACCACTGATAGAATATATGTTCCTATAGAACTCGTTTGGACTTAGTCAAATAAATTTGTGCTTTACGATAATAGAAGTTTTTCTTTAGGACGGTTCTCGCATTGCATCCATTTAGTTTAGTTTAATTTTTCTGCACGGATCATATTGCATGTAGAGTGCCGGAGTCAGGTACGCACCTCTATCTCTAGCATTTGCATCCATATTTTCTCATGCATTGTCTTTTCCATTTTCCCCCTCTGTTTTGTGGATATAGGAATAAAGGAAATCGGAAATCTCGTTAGACGTTTCATTAAAAATATCCAAAAAAATAGAAAATCAAAAATTAAAAATTGGGACTGCTAATTGAACATGATCCTTAAAATCAAACGTAATTAATTCTTACCATTGTTTTGGGAGAGCAATCCCCTCATTGTTTGTGTTTTTTATTGCTCGCGTACACTAAGGGGGTAGTGCCCAAATCCTATTAAAGCCTCCTAAGTGTTTGTACAACTTTGTCTTATCACTAAACTCTAAAATTGAAAAAAATAAAAGATCAACCTCACGTCCTTCACATTGTGTAGAGTTGGTGAATTTAGGGTTTTGTATTGCGTTTGAATGTCTTTGGTGTGAGTCGGTTACGATCATTCTTTGAATCTTTAGCAGTCACCTTCTCCCACCCTCCCTCCCTTCTATCTCTCTCTTCCTTCCCGCCTTCTATATCTCTTTCTACTATCTCACCCTCCCTCCCTTCATTTCCATCTCTTCATGATGGGTTGCATTCCATTCTAGCCGGATTTTGCAGCTTCTTATCTTCATGCCCATCATTCCCGCCCATCCTCTCCCTACTCTTTCTCGGGACATGCTGTGAGTGACGCCCGAAGAAATCAGATTGACCATATACGAGACACGGGTGCTCACCTTGCTGAGATGAGAGTGCATCCCATATGCGATCATATGGTGCAGTTGCGAGCTTTAGATGACTTCTATCCTAGGATATTGGATGAGAAACAAGATCAGGAAGCGCAACCTGCTTCTACTTTGAGACCCTTCGTTCTAGATTTAGAGTTCATTGATCTACTGTTGAATTTTTTAAGGGAGGTGCATGAGGAACCGTATTTACATATCGATGAGTTTGAGGAAATTTGTGGATCACGATCATATTCTTATATCACTTCTGAGGACATGATGCTGATTAACTTCCCATTTACACTTCAGAGTAAAGCCATGAGTTGGCACATACGATTGGGAAGGAAGATTGCTACATGGGAAGATTTACGATGATGCGGTCTTGTGTTCATGATTTTTCAGTTGACCCACAGGAGCCATTGATAGATTCATGGTTGAGGTTACATGATCTTTTGAGGTGATTTCCAGATCATGGTTTTTCGATGACTGACCTTATCCACATCACCATGAGGGGGAGGACCGCAGAGCAGATTGCATATGTCATTACCTCGTATGGTGGTTCACACCACTATCCTGACCTGGATTTAGTTGAGACCATCTTGGATACACTTTCAGACATTCCATATTCACAAGATGATTTATTTGGGACGAAACACGAGGGAGATATGACACCAGATGAGTGTGTGACACATCATGTCGATCTTGACAGTATACACAAACCAGAGGATATGGATACTACTACTTCTCATTTGATGGATGTGTTGACTACCACTGTGAGTTCAGAGAGCCGGACATTGGTCGAGTACTCGTTGGATTTACAACCAGATTTTGAGCCAGTCCCATACTTCCACATTAAGAATTCTTGGATTCTAGATCTGCTAGTATCCCAAGAAATAGAGGGGGAGCCCACATCTCAACCATCCTTTGAGTCGTTCCAGTGTCCATACACAGTTGATTCAGTGTCGATTCTTCAGAAGATCTTCTCAGATTCGGAGATATATTTCGATTCAGCTCAGCATGGAGGGTGTTGACATGAAAATTTGTGGAGGTCGGATAAATTAATGATAAATAACTCGTTCTTATCCCCAAAATCCCATGACAAACAAAAAAAATATATTTTTTATTTTTGCTACTTATTAACTTGTATAGCGGACATGGTCGAACTCAGGGAGGCTACAAATCCCGAGGGTTATTCAATTAATTGAAAATCAATTAAGAGAAAAAAGAATCTCAAAGGACAAATATCCTTGGTTTTTGTGATTTTTTTATCTTTTTATTTTTTTTAATTTTTTTATTTCTAATTTTTTTGTGTTTTTTTATTTTGCAATTTTTTTATTTTTCAAAAATAACACGAAGCAATATTCACAAGATCAAAAATACACACACTAACTCTTTTTATAATTTTTCAATTAATAAAAAATGCTCAGAAAAATTCAGAGAAAATATTTTTGAGTTTTAAAAGTTTTGAAATATTTTTGTTAATTTTTTAGACTATTTTGATGTTTTTGTGATTTTATAAAAATCAAACGGTGAGAAAAAGCGAAAATGTGAACAGTCTCGAGTAATTTGCAACTTAAAAATATTTAAGTACCCAAAAATCCTAACAAATTTTTTAATACAAACTAGAGACAATTATCTACAAATAGAAACTGAAATCAAAATTTTTGGATTTTTGTAGAATGTTTTGTGATTTTTATAAGATGTTTGATGTTTTTCAATTTTTTTGGGTTTTATAAATAATAAATGCATGAAAATAGGACAGAAATTAAAAGACAATGAAATAAAACTACACTATTTTTTGGAATTTTGAGAGTTATTTTCGAATTTATATGAATTTTTGAATTTTAGGAAGACAAATGGCATTGTTTTTTATTTTTTAATAATAATAAATGAAATCAAAATGCAATGAAAAATTTATGCTAAGAAGATAATCACATCAGGAGCATAGCATAATTTTTGCAAGATTTTTAGATCACAAAAAACATTTATTTCATTCAAATAGAGCATACAAGTTTTTGTTCTGCAGTTCAGGGACTAAAATGTAAATAAGTTTTGTTTTTGCATCCAACAAATAATAAAATAAATCAGAAGAGAGAATGCACAATTTTACCACTATATCACATGCTTGGCATGTGATTGAGGCTGGCAGGGACTTCTTTGAAATTTATGGAAGTTCCAGGGGCTGAAGATCCAAAATTTCCAAATATCTTCTTTTTTAGTCATAAACCCCCAACCCTAGGAAGGGTTCCGTTCTCTGGTTCCTTCAATCACAAGGGGAAGAGGCAAGGGCCGTAGCCCCCTTCTTTTCTTCTTCAAGCTGAGACGATGCGGAGGTGGGGCGTAGATCGGCGGTGGGGCGCATAGGAGCGCCTGACGGCATAGATGGCAGAGGTGGTGGAGGTGGGGGGCAGGCGGCATGGTCGCCACGCACGTCCACGCAGATGAGGAAGACGCGGGGCAACGGGCGGCGCTCGGGAGGACTGGATCGCGTGCTGCCACGTGCATTGCGTGGAGGATGCGTACGGCGGCGCTGTTGCTGGAGTTGATGCTGCGGGCGGAGAGCGGCCCGCGGGCGGAAGGAGGCACAGGCAGCGTTCGCATGGATCTGGAGGGGGCCACCTCGCATCGACGGTCTGCACGAGAGCTGGAGGGGGCTACCTCGCGTCAGCTTTGTACGGCGGTGCCGCCTCGTGCAGCTGGAAGGAGGAGGGGCCGCGGGAGGCGCGCAGAGGACCGGCGGCAGGGGTGGCGACACTACTGCTTGGCAATTTTTTTTGTAAAACAGAATGTAAACAGTAAACTTTTTTATATTTTTTTTTGTAAATCTGAAAAATAAGAATTAAGAAAAAAAAGATATAGAATTTTTTTTATTTTTTAATGATCCTGCAACACAAACGTTAGAGAAAACGAAACAAATTTTTTTTATTTATTTACAAATCAGAAAAATGAACGAGGATCGGACAGATATGAGAGATTCGAATCCGATCTCCGGCCACCGTATGCGGATGGAGTTGAGAGATCGTGGATGATAGAATAGAACGCGGGGAGATCGAGAGAATGAGATGAAAACTCGAGATCGATGGCAAACAAAAAACGTGACGGATTTTAAGATCTAGATAAAAAAATGACAACGAGATAAAAAATGCAAGAAATAAGCTACGATTAACCTAGATAAAAATAAGAAAAATGTAGATCTCACCTTAGGAGAGGAAAAGGACCGTGATCGCCTCGACAAGGTCGACTCGCTGTCACCGGACGGCTTGGAGACTAGGCAACTTTCTCGACGAAATTTTCTCTCGGAGATCGGGCTCCTCTCTCTAAAGATTAATCAAGTTGAAATGAGGGAGAAGGAGCCATATAAATAGAAAAGATGGAATGAAATTTGAATTTTTGATTTTTTTTGGATAAAGAGATAAGAGACATGAAAATTGAAATGAATTTTTGATTTTTTGGTGGAAGAGATAAGAGAGATGAAATGAGAAATGAGATAAAAATAAAAAGAGATAAAAGTATTTACAAAATTATCTATTTTTTGAATTTTCATCACTTATTTATTTGAATTAAAAAAGTTATTGTTTTATTTTTTTATGGAGGTTAATTAAAAATAGCAACTATATACGTATACGATATACATATATGACATTATATACAAGGGTAAATGAGGAAATTAGCCTGTTTTGTTTTCAGATTTTTTTTATTTTTTTATTTTCATTTTTATTTTAAATAATTAGTGAGACTAATTTACAAATATATACAAATACAATATGCACAAAATACATGGGAAAATTGCACAAATCACCCCAGAAAACCGACTTTTCAACCGTAACTCTAAAAATTATGAGAATACAACCATTTTAAAGATAATTTAATTTCGAATCTAATGAAAGTGAGATTGATTCAATTTGAGCTCATATGGAGCTGGAATTGGTCTTTCAATTAGTACTTAGTGGCTTTTTCAAGTGTGGCTACTTTTATTCTATACATGATTTAATTTTGCAATTATTTTTATTAATTAGAACACAATTTTATTTACTACTTTGGTTTTGAAAGTTATTTGATTTGAGTTCAATTAAGGCTAAAATAAATTAGTGTCAGTTTTATACAAATACATACAAAATAAGTGAGAAGTATTTACAACATCACACATTTTTTTGATTTTCTGCTTAAGGACCCTTATCTCCTCCTACTTTATTCCTGGTCGATCAGGTCAAGTCTTGACCTTCTCTCGGGGTTCTGGTCAGCCTGTATACAGTCTTCCTTTTTTATTTTATTTTCTTTATTTTTCATTTTTTTAATTTTCTTTTCTTTATTTTTCCTTTCTTTCTTTATTTATTTGTTTTAGGTTAAAAATAGTAAGAAGTGTACAATATTTACATAGTTCCAAGCTAGTAATAAGAAGGAGTTAGTGTTATATGCAGGTGTTTTATAAGGGATTTTAAGCTAAAATAAATGAATAAAGATGACGAATCACAGATTCATCATCCCCCTATGCTTTACCTTTGCTAGTCCCTTAGCAAACACTTATTTGAAAGAATAAGTGAATAAAAAGAAAAGGAAAGGGAAAATAAAGAAAGTAGGGCAATATTGATTATTAAACTTATCTTCATAAAGTTGTAGTCTGGAGCTCTGTCGGACCTTTGGATTATTGGTGTGTCAGAACTTCGATGAGACTTAGAATTTTAAAATCGATAGCCTTCAAGTTCTACACATCATTGTCACAATTTCGGCTCAGAAGTCACCTTAGATCAATCCTCTTCCCAAAGCACACCCTATAAACATTGAACAATCGACTTATGTGGGTGAAAGGTTTTAGCTCTTCCCATCCAGAATGCTGGACTACCATGCAGATCTCATCTCCAGTAACTCGTCCTCGGGGAGTCATGTAATTACTTCTAAGGTCTGCCGCGTTGTGCTCACAATCGAATTGGGAGAGAAGTTAGAAGAAGGAGAAAAGAACTAGAGGGTGACCAGTGTTGTCACCTCTCCTTGTAAAGCTGGCCAGTGTAGCCGAGTCTCCACCAAGATCTGCAGGTTTTCTTGAAGCTTGGACCTTTTTGGTCAGATATTTATTTGGTAGTGGCTTCTTTGTATTTGGATTTTTGGTGATTCTGCTTGGATCTTGTTGTGCTCCTACGGATATAGAATCTTTTGTTTCCGTACATGTTTTGCAGTCTTAGAAAAAATTGTGCCCAGCCGTCCATCCCTTTTCCGAAGCTTTATTTCAACCCGTACTCCGGTCTTTAGATTTCCATGCTACCAGAAAAGAAACTCACACAGTCTTCCAACATCTCGTCTGAGTTGAGCTAAGTGCATAGTGCGAGAGTACAAATTGATTCCCTATTCCAGAGTTATGCCCAGAATGAAGAGACCAGCTTAGACAATAAGAGTCAAACGCTGCACATTGTCATGTGGAACTCAATGAATTAAGTCAAAGACCTGAAGCTTCTAAAATCCTATTTTTCGGTGAAGTTCCTCTGAGAATTAGGTTGATTAAGGTCCAACTACGCTCCATTCTTCAATTTTATTCCATACATAGTTTAAATATCAATACTATCCTGAAAAATGCACATGCAAATGCAAAATATGAACAATGCAGATAGTTTTTTTGAAAAGAAATGATGCACATGTGAAAAAACATTTTTTTTAAAACAATTTTCAAATTTTGAATATTTTTTTGGAGGAAAAATGCAGATGTGAAAGAAAGGTTTATTTTTTGAATTATGCAAATTTTTATAGATTTTTGGTTTTGTAGTTTTTTTAGGAAAAAAGGTTAGTAAAATATATACAAGTATATACAAGATTTTGTTTCTTGTTTGTTTTGTTTGTTTGTTTGTTTTTGTTGGTTTGTTTTCGTTTTTTTTATTTTGTTTTTTTTTGAATTTTTGTTTTTTTTGTTTTTTTGCACATGTGGATTTTACAAAATTATACACATAACCCCTCAAAATAAACATATTTAAAAGTACGAGTTATGTCTAAAGTATATATATAATATATACGACACCCTGTATACTTAGCTCGAATTATGTCCTTATAGTGATCATAGAGCGAAAAAGGAAGACATAACTTGTGCTAAGTATAGAAAAGTGAAAAGAACTCCTATGCTACAACGACTCAACGAAAAGATAAAAAGAAGAGAAGTTGATTATCCCCCTATACTTAGGATCAAGTAATCCTAAGTATAGTGGAGTGTACAAAAGGGGAAAACCGATGAAGAGAATGTACAGACTCAAAAATAAAAAGACACAATATGAACAACAACACCCCCCTATACTTAGGGTAGAGTATCCCTAAGTATAGGCAACAATAAGAGTGATGAACAGGACGAATATGAACAACACAAATCATTCACCCCCCTATACTTAGGATAAAGCACATCCTAAGTATAGCATATATACACACACGGAAAAGGTGTGAGTGATAAAACGGGAGAAGAAAGAGTGAAATGAAAGGATATAAAAAAGGGATGGATGTACAAAGGTCAAGAAGGTCGAAAATGAGCCTTCTTGTGGGACCGTTGAGGTATGGATTTGGCAAGGTGTAGGTCGATATTGGGATCATCATTAGACATAAATTGAGTAGGATCGACCAAGAATATATCCTATGCGGTTTCAGATTGTGCAGACCTAAATTGGTTATTGGAAGTAGTATGGTCATGTCCGGCCTGGGAAGTCTCGCAAACATCAAAGTAAAATGACTTGAGATCATTATCAGAAAAAGTAGGATCAATTTCAGCCTGGCGAGCCTCTACCAGATCATCATCTTTATCAAAAGGCCCAAATTCCTTTATAAAAGCAATCAAATCAAATTTGGCCTGATCGGTCTCATCTGAATCAGGGTGAATAGGAACAGACTCATCAGTGAAAGTAGTCGAATCATGTTCGTCATGTCTAGTCTGAGAGTCTGCCTTCTGCTCTAGGGTGTCTATCGTGTAAATTCAGTGGATGTCATCAATGCATCACCACATACCAGAAGGGGGAACTCCAATGTCTATGCTTTTCGAGTCTTCCTCCTTGAAGAGGAATTCTTGGGTTCCCTTATCATCCAACATATAACAAGAATATCTGATATTATCATCGAGGACAAATCCCTTAGGGTTGGTTAACAAGGGCGGGCTCTCATGGGATGTGGATCTCTGGTCAGTAGTGGGTGTAGTGATCAACACATCGCTCCCTACATCAGAACGAAAGTGAATCTCTCCTGAACCATAATCAATAACGGCTCCTGCAGAGGCAAGGAAAAGCCGTCCCAGGATGATTAGAGGGTGCTCCAAAGGGGCGGAGGTTGGGCATTACAACAAAATCCGATGTGAAATTCATACCTTGAATAAGAGTGACAACGTTTTCTAGAATACCCTTCGGCCTCTTGATAGATCCATCAACAAATTGAACTATCATCCTGTTTTTCTTGAGAGGCCCAAGATGAAGAAACTGTACCGTAGAGAAGGGTATTATATTAATTGACGAACCGCCATCAAGGAGAGTGTTATCACAAGAATAGTCAGATATGGAGCAACTCACAAGAGGTGTGGCGGTGTTCCCTTTCTTAAAAATACGGACTGTGAGAGATGGCGTAGGCAGTGGCCATGGTCAAGATGTGATGCTCAGATCTTCTCCTTCGCTTTCTCTTCTTGTGTTGAGGAGTAGATAAATCTGTCATGGCCTGTTGAAGTGGGGCTTTAATGATATCATGAAGGGGTGGCCACCACTTCGTGTTTAGTCAACATTTTTTTTGAATTTTTGGACCTCATCCACACAAGGGAGGAGGTCGGAATCAGTATTTACACGAGGATTGCCGAGAGCAGTCTGTATAGTGGCATCCTCGGGGTCAAGGTTGGGACATGATGTGAATAGATGTGTGGGTAGATGATTGGGCATTTGGGTTCTCCTCACAAAATGAATCAATAAAGTGTCTCCTAGAATCTTTTTGGATTTTTTAAAATTTTCTCATTATTTTGTATTTTGGGCGATTCAAGCTCTCGTGATTATCCTCAAATGAATCCATATCCTCAAATAGTGGAGCAGCGCTCTGGCTCGTATTTATGTTAAATAAATTGTTAATCCTTGAATTCATATGCTCCATCAATTGGTTCAGGGTCTCAAATGTGGATACCAAGAAAGGTGACTCCAAAATCCCAGGATCGGGTGGGTTGAATGAGCGTGGGTGAAAATCAAAGTCCTTCGATTTTTGAAATAATGGGTTAGGCAGATATGCACAAAAATCAGGAGGAAAGTCCTCCTAGAAAAAGGAAGGTGGATCGTCTGGAGAGTACGAGGTATCCGCGAAGATTGGATTT
This sequence comes from Ottelia alismoides, assembly GCA_037367405.1. NCBI lineage: Eukaryota > Viridiplantae > Streptophyta > Magnoliopsida > Alismatales > Hydrocharitaceae > Ottelia > Ottelia alismoides. Next base: position 155,508 of record JAZKJV010004376.1, on the reverse strand, counting down.
AAAATAACTCCAGTCGACCATCTTCGAAACAAAAGACGGGATCGGGAGAGCACGAGTGGTCAAGTCAAAAGATATGGAGAAAAAGGCGCAAATGCACAGAAGGATCTAGCAAGCACACAAGCAATCAAACACAATACAAACTCCCAGTTCACCAACTCAACTCAATGTGAAGATTGTGAAGGTTCGGTCAATTATCTTTTCAATTTTAGAGTTTGGTGACAATACAATCTATCAGAGCGGTTAAAGCAAGCTGTTAGGAACCCAATGCTCTCAGGAGACTGGCCTAATCCTAAAGTTAGATCTTTCGCAGCCAGTATGAATTGCGGACCATTTACTAGCTACCCGATCGATTCAATCTGTTAAGGACGTCACAAGCCGCTTTACCGGCTACCGGAGAGATCCTCACTGGAGAACGACTAACCCAAAATAGTAGTCTGAAAAGAGCTCGGGCGTGGCTCTATCCTAGTGTGCGGGTCGCTCTCTCGCTCAAGCAAATCAAATAATGAGGGGTTACTCTCCCCAAAACAATGTTTTTCTTTGTATTTTTTAGGGTCGAGTTTTCTTTAGCAGTCTCGATTTTAACATTTATCACTTGGTTAAAATATTTTCAAAGAATCGCTTACCGAGTGTCCAATTTCCTTTTTAACTTATGTGAGTGAAAACAAAGAAGGAGATCGGAAATGCTAATGCACGATTAAAAACAATGATCCATGCACGGGTTAGAGATGCGTACCTTGTTGCCAACACTCTACATGCAAGTGATCCGCGCAGAATTTAAATAACTATCCTATATGCAAATGCAAGTGAACCGTCCTAGATGATAGCTTCTATTAACGGGCAAGAACAGGTTAATTTGACTAAGTCCAAATTACGCTCTACTCTGTAGGCACAAAAATTTCTTGTTTAAAGTGTTTGGACTTAATTAATTACCCAGCTCAAGCAAATTAATTAAAGCAATAAAGAGGTAGTTCACGAAATCTGCGGGAAAGAAAGAAAAATAAAGGCGATGAAAAAAAAAACCGATGAGGTCCCCCAAGTGCATCGGCACTTGGCGAAATAAACCCTGCAACAAATGAATGTCCTTTTACTGAGTTCAAATGTTAGAAAAGAAAAACTCTCTCTCTCTCTCTTTATTTTTTTCAATTCTTTCTCCTCTTCTCGTGTTATCCTGCAGCTTGGTGAAGAATCAAGTTGCCTCCACGTCGCTTGGGTGCTTCGGCTATCCTAGGATCGCCTCCATCGTTCCGCGGGCCCTCGCAAGAAAAAGAAAAAAGAGAATGTGTAAGGAATACAATTATCAAATATGAGAAAAAATGAAACAAATGCAGTGATATGAACAATGGAATAATGTGGCAAATTATAAACAGATATTTACAACCAAGAATAGCAGGTCAAAAGAGAAACCTAACTACCCTCGTCGTGCCTCCCCGGTAACGACGCTATTTTGTTGGTACAAAAATTTGTGGAGGTCAGATAAATAAACGGTAAACAAGTCGTTGTTATCCCCAAAATCCCGTGACAAACAAAAAATATTTTTTTTGCTACTTATTAACCTGTATAGCAGACATGGTCGAACTCAGGGAGGCTACAAATACCGAGGGTTATTCAATTAATCGTAAATCAATTAAGAGAAAACAAGAATCTCAAAGGACAACTATCTTTGGTTTTTGTAATTTTTTTATCTTTTTATTTTTTTCTAATTTTTTGTGCTTTTTTATTTTACAAATTTTTTATTTTTTAAAAATAACACGAAGCAATATTCACAAGATCAAAAATACGCACACCAACTCTTTTTGTAATTTTTCAATTAATAAAAAATGCTCAGAAACATTCAAAGAAAATACTTTTGAGTTTTTAAAAGTTTTGAAATATTTTTTGGTAATTTTTTAGACTATTCTGATGTTTTTGTGATTTTATAAAACTTAAAAATATTTTAATGCCCAAAACTCCTAACAATGATTTTTAAGACAAACTAGAAGCAATTATCTACAAATATAAACTGAAATAAAATTTTCCAATTTTTATAGAATTTTCTGTGATTTTTATAAGATTTTTGATGTTTTTCAATTTTTTTTGAGTTTTATAAATAAATGCATGAAAATTTGATAGAAATTAAAAGACAATGAAATAAAACTACCCTAATTTTTTTTGGAATTTTTGGAGTTATTTTCAAATTTTTATGAATTTTTGAATTTCAAGAAAACAAAATGGCACTATTTTTTATTTTATAATAATAATAAATGAAATCAAAATGCAATTAAAAATTTATACTAAGAAGATAATTACATCAGGAGCATAGCATAATTTTTGCAAGATTTTTAGGTCACAAAGAACATTTATTTCATTTAAATAGAGAATGCATGTTCTTGTTCTGTAGTTCAGGGATTAAAATGTAAATAAGTTTTGTTTTTACATCCAATAAATAATAAAAATAAATCACAAGAGAGAATGCACAATTTTACCACTATATCACGTGCTTGGCATGTTAATGACACGAAGAACAATGAGGTCGAGATGGATAAATTATATCAAAAAGTGTCGTTATTCTCAACCACTCGAATCGGTCAACAAGAAAAATAATGTAAGCGGTTTTCGCTATTCTTTTTACCTGGTATAGCGACCAGGGTTGAACACAAGAAGTACAATTGAAAAACTATGCAGTCAATTTTCAGAAGTGAATTTTTAGTGGTTCTTGAATTTTTATTTTTTTTCAAAACAAAGGCGCAATGAATAAAAACACACGCGAATCACACTTTTTTTTTATTTTTCAAAAAGGTCAAAAATGCTCAGAAATTAAAAAGAAAATATTTTTGTGTTTTATATACTTTAAAATCTTTTTAGTATTTTTTTTGCAATTTTCTAATGTTTTAGTTATTTTCTAAAAAAATAGTGGAAAATAAAGCAAACAATGCACAGTCAGGATTACTTTGCAAATTAAAAATCTTTTAAGGGCTCAAAATCCCTGAAACTTATTTTTAAAAGAAACTATAAAGAAATATCTACAAGTAGAAACTAAAATAAGATTTTTTTTGGATTTTTTCTTCAATTTTCTACATTTTTTAAAGATTTTTTGTTTTTCGCACTTTTTTTTGTTTTTATAAATTGAAAATTCACAAAAATTGGTCAAAAATCAAATCACATTAAAATACACCTACACTAATTTTTTTGTAACTTTTAAGCAATTTTTCAAATTTTTATAAATTTTCAAATTTCAGACAGAGAAAAATTACTGTTTTTTATTTTTAAATATGTGAAATTGCAACAAAATGCAATGAAAAATTTATACAAGATTAATAACTACATCAGGAACATCCACCACTTTTTCAAAATTTTTCGATTCATAAAAACATTTATTTCATGAAAAGTGCATGAAAAATTAAAGTCTGCAGTACAGGGGAAAACATGCAATTATCCGAAGTTCTGGACTGAAAAATAATAGAATTAAAATGCATGATTAAGTTTGCAATTTACCCAAAAAGCATGTGCGAGGCACATGACTTGAGATTAGCAGTAGGGGCTTCTTTGATATTTTGGAAACCTTCAGAGATTTATTTTGCAATTTCAGAATCTCACAAGGGAAATAATGTAATTGTTCCTTATTTTTTAATTCCCTCTTCCCCCTAGGGTTTCTTCATTGCCCTTCGTTACCAAAAGCAAAGGGGTGCCAAGGGTAGAAATGGCAGCCTCCCCTTCTTCTTTCTTCTTAGATCTAGAGAGGAGGCACCAGCCGCCGCCGCCAACAAGAGGACGGAGGAACGACGACGCGGGCGGAGGCTACGCGCGCAGGAGGAGGATTGCGCATGGTAGGGCGACGCGGCGGAGAAGATGCAGCGCTGCCGCGCGAAGGAGTGCAGGTCCGCGGGGGCGCACTAGCGCGCTATGGCTGGCGGCTGCGACGCTAGGCTCGCGCGGCTGCGGAGGGTCACAGCGAGGTGGTGGGTGTCGAAGGAGGAGGGGGTTGCCGAAGTTGCTGGCCGCGGCATGCATGGGGGCACGCGTTGGCGGAGAAGGACGCGGACGGGCTGCTGGAGGCGGAGCGAGGTGCTGGGCGGCAGACGTCAAAGCGAGGAGCTGGCGGGAGCGACACGCGACAGAGGGGTCCCACGAGGTGGTGCGGGTGGAACGAGGGAGGCTTAGGCAGTGGCGGCTGCCGCTGTGAACGGTGGTGGTTGGCGGCGCTCGCGCTGGGGGACTTCGGCGAGCGCAGGCCACCACGCTAGAGGCAGAGGGGCGGGCTCGATGGAGCTGCTGCTCCTTTTTTTATTTTTTTTTATTTTTTATATTTTCCTTCTACTGTACACAGAGATAGTAAGCAATTTTTTATTTTTTTTATTTGAGAAATGTAAACAAAAGTAAAAGCACAAATTTTTATATTTTCTTTTTAATTTTTTATTTTGATTTTCCTACAAAATAGATGTTAGATAAAAAACAAATATTTTTATATTTTTCCTGCAAAAACAAATGTTAGAGACAAAAGAAATATTTTTTTATTTTTTTATTTTGACCTGCAAAACAATGATTAGAGAGAAGAAAAACTATTTTTTTAATTTTTCCTGCAAAAACAAAGGTTAGAGAGATGAAAACAACTTTGTGTATTTTTTTATTTATTTATAAACAAAATTAGGAGTTGGTGAGTGGGTCGGATCTTGTCGATATGGAAGATAGATCTGTAGCTCTGGTCACCGTGCGTGACCGGAGGTGGAAGAGCGCGTGAGGTAGAAAAAGAAATGTATGGATCAAGATGTGAGATGAAAATTTTGGTTTTGGACGCGAAAATGGGTGGTGGAAATTTGTGGGATTTTTAAAGATCTAAGAGCTTGATAAAATAAGACTACGCTACGGTTACACTAAAGAAACGACAGAAAAATTGGATCTCACCTTGGGGTTCGGATATGCCATGATGGCCTCGACAAGGGCCGACACGCTGTCACTGGACGGCTCGGAGGCTAGGCACCCTTCTTCAACAAGAAACCTCTCGGAGATCGGGCTCCTCTCCACCAAAGATCGATCAAGAGGTGAATGAGGAGGAGGAGCTCAATAAAAAGAGAACAAAAATTAAAAATGGCAACTATATACAAATAAGGAAAGTTTTTATTCGTTAACTAAAATAAATAAAATAATTAATTGAATAAATTAATTAATTAAAAACAAAATTCGGAATTAAATTAATTAAATAAATTAAATAAGTAATGGAAATCAATTAACCACCATAATGGTGGCCATATATGGTGTGGAATAAAATCATATATACAAGGCAAGTTATTAAACCAAATAAATTCAAATAAATCCAATAAATTAAATAATAAATATGAATTTCATAATTAAATAAAATAAATTAATTAATGTGAGATAATTAAGTTTTTGGTGATTTTTATTTAAGGAAGTTAATTGTATACATATATTATACACATATAATACAATATACATAGGTACAAATAAGGAAATATTTTTATAAAAGATTATTTTATTTTATTTTTTATTTTATTTTTATTGAAAACAATATTTATAATTACATACATTATAAAATAAATATTAATAAATATGTATTACAAAAATTGGTTAAACTGCACAAAACACCCCAGAAAACCGACTCTTTAACCGTAACTCCAAAAAATATGAAACCACAGCCATTTGAAAGATAATTTAATTTAGAGTATGATGGAAGTGAGTTCGTTCGATTTGAGCTCGTGTGGAGCCGGATTTGGTATTTCAACTATCGCTTTGCGCCTTTTTCTGGGTGTAATTATTTGCAATATATACACTATTTTATTTTACACTTATTTTTATTATTTACAACACATTTTTATTTACAGCTTTTGTTTACAAAAATAATTAATTTGAAGTCAAATTATGTACAAATAAAATATGGTAAGTTTTTTTTACAAATATACATGAAAAATATTTACAAAATATTTTTTGGTTTTCTAACAGAAGACCCTATCTCCCCTACTTTATTCCTGGTCGATCAGGTCAAGTCTTGACCTTCTCTCGGGGTTCAGGTTAGTCTGTATTTATTGCATAAATACATCCTTTTCTTTTTCTTTTCTTCTTTATTCTTTTATTTATGTACAAAAAGTGTTAAAAAATGCAATTTTAGCAAATACAATGCAAAATGGTAATTTTATGGAATTAGTAGTTATTTACAGGTATTTGACTAAGGAAATGAGGCTAAAATAAAAGAATAAAGATGATCAATTGTGGATTTATCATTCCCCTATACTTTACGTTTGCTAGTCCCTTAGCAAACACTTATTTGGAAAATAAGTGAAAATGAAAATAAAGAAAAGAAAAAGGAAAGAAGTTAGAACAACATTGACTTTTAAACTTATCTTCATAAAATGTAGTCTGGAGCTCTGTCGGACCTTTGGATTATTAGTGTGTCGGAACCTTAACGGGAAATGGAATTAAAACCTAACAACCTCTAAGTTCCATAAAACTCCTATTCAGGTCTCCTCGACAGTCAGATCAGAACAAGTCTACATACACAAATTCTTATGACTATGAATTCTTACTTGTATGTGTAAGTGAAATATAGCTCCTCATCTCAAAAGTAGCAAAGAAACAGACTCTCTCAACAAGGTAACTCTAATCCCCCGGTCTGGCAACTCTTTCCACGAGGAGCGGGGATATTCCCTTCTAAGTTCAAGTACAACTAGCTCAAGAAGAGGGGATGGAGAAGAGAATGGATGGTAACCAGTGTAGTTACCTATCCTTGGATGCATGACCAGTGTAGCCATGTCACCCGTTGCAAGCTCACAAATATATGACTTTGAAGCTCTTATTCTTTTTTTTTCACTTGTATATACACTCCGGCAGGCATTTTATTTTTCTATCAGGCCTGTCCACTTTTGGAGATTTTGCATTTTGTTCTCTTTTTTTCTTTGAAAATATATACAAGGTGCAGCATGTACATAAGGAGTTTTTCCTCTTGAGCCAGTAGACTATCCCTCTTTTGAAGCATTATTGCAACCCTACAGCTCCTATCTTTAGACCTCAACATCACCAAACCTGGTTGAGACGCACTTCCCTCCCTAGAGGAGGACGAGAGGTTCCGCCTAGATGTACTACCCTCGTATACTACCCCAAGCCAAAAGATTTTGCCCCCTCACTACCTCCTCCATGAAGAGCTACGTGTAAAGTGCATTGTCCAAGGTAAGCCACAGTCTGAAAGAATCATGTATGTGTTGTTAAACATTCTACTTAGACTCATCAAGATGACATGAGAACATAGTCTTATGGACTCAAAGAATTGGGTCACTAGGACCTGAAAAGTCTTAACTCCAAAATCTTATAAGGTTCCTCTGAAATTAAGTGGATTAAGGTCCAACTAAGCTCCATTCTTCAAATTTATTCCATACTTAGTCTAAATGTCAAAATCATCCTGAAAAATGCTCATGCAAATGTAAGAAAATATTTACAAGCAACGAAAAGAAAACAAAATCTTTTTGTGAAACAATTTTCAAAATTTTGAAATTTTTTATGGATTTTTGAAAAATAATGCACATGCAAAAGGTTTTTTTTCATGTAAATAGTTAGTAATATATACAAATATAAACAAGATTTTTATTTGAGATACATATTTACACAAGAGTGAGTTGATTATTTTACAAGAATAAGATGCAAGAATTTACAACTTGAGAAATTTATACAGGTATATACATACAGTTGAATTTTTTAATTTTTATTTTATTCATTTTTTGGTGATTCATATATTCCTCAAATTTATTTGAAAATGATTTTACAAAGAATTTTGGGAGGTATAGTCCAAAATAATTCTTCACACAATTTTACAAACATTTAAAAGCATTTGAAAACTATTTTGCAAACATTTTTTAAACAGTATATATAGATTTTCAAAATAATTTTTCCAACATTTTTCAAAATATTTGCAAATAGTTTTTACAAAATAATTTTATTTCACACAAAGAGAAAATTTTTACAAACCACGATATTTTTACAAAGGTTGAAAATATTTTTCAAACATTTTTCAAATAGTTTTTCAAATAGATTTTCAAACTACTTTCAAAATATTTTTCAAAATATTATAACCTAATTTATTAATCAGTATATACAAAAAGAATTTTGAGGAAATTTCTGCATCTTTTTTATTAGTTAGTTTAGTTTTTTTATTATTTACACAGTATTTTAGCCATATTAAAAAATATATATAAAAGTACGAGTTATGGCTAAAGTATATATACAATATATACGACACCCCCTATACTTAGCTTGAACTATGTCCTCATAGTGATCAAAGAGTTGAAAAGAAAGACATAACTCGTGCTTTGTATAGACAAGTGAAAAGAATACTATGCTACAACGACAAATAAAAGAATATAAAGAATAGGAATCGGTGGTCCCCCTATACTTAAGATCAAGTAATCCTAAGTATAGAAGACTGTACACAAGGGGAAAACCGAGGAGTAGAATGTACAGAGTTTACCTCCCCTATACTTAGGGTAAAATATCCCTAAGTATAGGTAGCAAAACAGAGGTAAAAAGAATCAAAAGAATAATCACAAATCGAACACCCCCTATACTTAGGGTAAAGTACACCCTAAGTATGGAATAATCATGAGATGGAGATGGGGTGTAATACAGAAAGAATGGATGATATGGACAAATGGATCTAGACAATGGAAAAATATTGAGGTGCCTCTCAACAAGCGCTAGAGTTTATGCCCCTAGTTGGGCACAAATGTTAGGATAACGTCGTATCAAGGTTCAGGACGACATCTGTCAAGAGAACAACAACGAGGTCAACAGAGTAAATGATAATACCTAGATAAACAGCCAGGCGGGTATTTGCTACCGGGTAAAGATTTATGCAGATGAAGTCGGGCTCCGGTAGCACAAAATAAATCGTCGGCTCAAGATCTTTATGGAGTGAAAGGGTAGAGCCAAAGAAGTCGAATGTGGAGAAGGAAGGATCTATCAGGGAATCCTCCACATCAATCACTGTCTCGAATAGATATGGAAGGTCATGATCAGGAGACTCACTATAAAGGATGATATCCTATGTATGGAATGTAGACACATTAGTGAAATCATCGAATACCTCAAAGATCGGGTCATCCTTGCGAGGGTCGTCGAGGAGAAATTCCTCAAACTCATGAAGATCAGCAATATCAGAAGACTCGGTCTTGTAATCCGATAGATCGGATGCACTCCCAGAAAGTGAAACCGAGCACACATGGTCCATGGCATCCTCCCGCAGATAACCCTTGGGGAGTAATGCCGAATCATCAAGGAACTTGGGATCAATGCTGTCAAATATCTTGTCCTCCAAAAATGTATCAAACTCATCAAATGAGAGGACACATGGCTCAAATATGGGACTAGCAAGGTCTGTCGAATCAAAAATCGATCCCTCATCAAGCTCTCTATCTGAGATGAATCCAAATATATCTCTGAATCTGAGAAGATCTCCTGAAGAATAGGCATAGAATCAACTATGTATGGACACTGGAATAACTCAAAGGATGGTTGAGATGTGGACTCCTCCTCTATCTCTTGGGATCCTAGCAGATTTAGAATCGAAGAATCTTCTAGGTTCCAGAGTGGGACTGGATCAAAATCTGACTGTAAATCCAATTGTTCCTAAACCAATGTCCGGCTCTGGGAACTCACAACAATAGGCAACACATCCATCATATGAAAAGTATCAGCATCCATATCTTCTGATCGGTGTGTGATATCAAGATCAGCATTATGTGTCACGCATTCACCTAGTGTCATCTCCCCCTCGTGTGTTGTCTCGAATAAATCATCTTGTGTATATGTAAGATCAGAAAGTGTATCCAAGATGGTCTCAACTAAATCCATGTCGGAACAATGGTGTGAACCACCACACAAGATAATGACATATGAAATCTGCTCTGCAGTCCTCCCCCTCATGGCGATATGGATAAGGTCAGTCATCGAAAATCCATGATCCGGAAATCGCCTCAAAAGTTCTCGTAACCTCAACCATGAATCTATCAATGGCTTCTGAGGGTTAACTGAAAAATCACGAATACAAGACCACATCATCTCTGCTCTATGCTGGGGGTAAAATTTCTGCAAAAACAACGATCGTAAATCTCCCCACGTAGCAATCTTCCTTCCCAATCGTCTGTGCCAATTCTTAGCTCTACTCTGAAGTGTAAATGGGAAGGTAATCAACATCATGTCCTCAGAAGTGATATCGGAATATGATCGTGATCCACAAATATCCTCAAACTCATCGATATGCAAATATAATTCCTCGTGCACTTCTCCTAAAAATTTGGGCAGTAGATCAATTAACTCTAAATCCAGAACAAAGGGTCTCAAAGTAGAAGCGGACTGGACTTCCTGATATGTGTACTCATCCAATGTCCCAGGATAAAAGTCATCTAATGCTCGCAACTGTACCATATGATTGCCTATGGGATGCACTCTCATCACAGCAAGGTGAACACCCGTGTTTCGTATATGGTCAATCTAGTCTCTTCGGGTGTCACTCACGGCATGTCTTGAGAAATAAGGTGGGTAGGGAGAGGATGGGAAATCGGACGAAGTTCCGACCTCCCTAGTGAGTGGATGGGAATGAAGGGCGTGAAATAAAGAAGCCGTAAAATTCGGCTGGAATGGAAAGTGGCCCATCGTGACGAGAGGGAAATGAAGAGAGGGAGGGTGGGATAGAAGAAAGAGATAGAGAGAGATAGAAGGTGAGAGAAATAGAAATAGATGGGAGGGAGGAAAGGTGACTGCTAATGATTTAGAGAGGATGAACGTAACCGACTCACGCCAAAGACATACAATACACAAAGCAAACCCCCAATTCACCAACTCAACACAAATCTGACCGTGAGATTCGGTCTTGATCTTTTCAATTTTAAGAGTTAGGTGATAAGACAAAGTTGTACAAACACTTAGGTGGCTTGAATAAGATTTGGGCACTACTCCTTAGTGTGTACGCGAGCGAGTAAAAGCGCAAACAATGAGGGGATTGCTCTCCCAATACAATGAAGTGGTCAATTACGTTTGATTTTAATGGTCAAATTCAATTAGCAGTCCCATTTTTTTATTTTTGATTTTCTATTTTTTTGGATTTTTTTCAAAAATAACGCCTAACGAGCTTTCTGATTTCCTCTTTGATTAATTTGAGTTGAAAACAGGGGGAGGAAGTCGAAAAAGCCAATGCACAGTCAAACATAATGATGCATGCAGAGATAAAAACTGCGTACCTTACTCCAGCACTCTACATGAAATATGATCCGCACAGAAATTAAATACAGAAATTAAACTACCTATATTATGCACGAAGAAAACGGCCTTAGGCGAAAGATTTCTACACGTGAAGCACAATAGCTAATAAGTCAACAAGAGAGGTCGGAGTCCGGTCTCTGATGCCGATCGGTGTCCACCACAACGGATCCCGCCAGCGCTGTATACGGCCTCTAGCGGCACATAACCTCTCAAGTAACTTAGATTAGCTTTTTCTTTGTGATTTAATTAATTAAGTCCAGTTATCGATCTATAGATGCAGGCAAATAATTAGGTTGGGACCTTAATCAATTACGTCACAATCAATATAAAAATCCTAAGTCTAGGGGCCAAATTCTGCGTGAATCAAAAATAAAAAAAATACAAGAAAACAAAACCGGCGAAAAACAACGGTGAGGTCCCCCAAGTGCACTGGCACTTGGTGAAATAGACCCCAAATAATATCCAAGTGTCTACAGTTCAAGAGTCCTAAATTATTACAAGAATAATTATTCTCTCTCAAAAATAAAAAATTCTTCTTCAATTCCATAATCTTCCTCCTGTGCGGGTCCTCAAAAATTAAACTCCAAGCCGTCCAAGCAGTACCTCGCACAAAAATCATAGAGAGAAGGTCAGAAAACAATTATGACATAGAGAGACAAAATAGAAAAATGACAACAAAGCCGTGCTCTCCGGCAACGACGCCATTTTGATGACACGAAGAACAATGAGGTCGAGATGGATAAATAATATCAAAAAGTGTCATTGTTCTCAACCACTCGAATCGGTCAACAAGAAGAATAATTTAAACCACTCAAAATAAGATAAATCAATCAAAACAATGTAAGCGGTTTTCGCTCTTCTTTTTACCTGATATTACGACCAGGGTCGAACACAAGGAGCACGATGGAAAAACTATGCAGTCAATTTTCAGAAGTGAATTTTTAGTGGTTCTTGAATTTTTATTTTTTTTCAAAACAAGGCACAAAGAATAAAAACACACGCAAATCACACTTTTTTTTTTATTTTCAAAAAGTCAAAAATGCACAGAAAATTAAAATGAAAATATTTTTGTGTTTATATATATTTTAAAATCCTTTTACTAATTTTTTCACAATTTTCTAATGTTTTTGTTATTTTCTAAAAATAAAACAATGGAAAATAAAGCAAATAATGCACAATCAGGATTACTTTGCAAATTAAAAACCTTTTAAGTGCTCAAAATCACTGAAACTTATTTTTAAAAGAAACTAGAAAGCAATATCTACAATTAGAAACTGAAATCAGATTTTTTGGATTTTTCTACAATTTTCTTCATTTTTTTAAGATTTTTCATTTTTTGTACTTTTTATATTTTTATAAAATGAAAATTCACAAAAATTGGTCAGAAATCAAAGCACATCAAAATATACCTACACTAATTTTTTTGTAATTTTAAGCAATTTTTCGAATTTTTATAAAATTTCAAATTTCGGGCAGAGAAAAAGTTAATGTTTTTTATTTTTTTATATATGTTAAATTGCAACAAAATGCAATGAAAAATTTATACAAGATTAACAACTACATCATGAACATCCACCATTTTTTTTCATAATTATTCGATTCATAAAAACATTTATTTCATGAAAAGTGCATGAAAAATTAAAGTCTGCAGTACAAGGGCTAACATGCAATTATTCGAAGTTCTGGACTGAAAGATAACAAAAATAAAATGCAAGAATAAGTTTGCCAAAAGCAAAGGGGTGCCAAGGGTAGAAACGACAGCCGCCCCTTCTTCATTCTTCTCAGATCTAGAGAGGAGGCACCCGCCGCCGCCAACAAGAGGACGGAGGAGCGGCGACGAGGGCGGAGGCTACGCGCGCAGGAGGAGGATCGCACACGGCGGGGTGATGCGGCGGAGATTATGGCACGTTGTCGCTCGAAGGAGCGTAGGTCCGCGGGGGCGCGCTGGCGTGCGATGGCTAGTGGTTGCGGTGCTGGGCTCGCACGGCTGCGGAGGGTCGCGATGCGGTGGTGGGTGTCGAAGGAGGAGGGGGTTGCTGGAGTTGCTGGCTGCGACGCGCGTGGGGGCACGCGTTGGCGGAGAAGGACGCGGCTGGGGCTGCGGGAGGCAGAGCGAGGTGCTGGGCGGCAGACGTCGAAGCGAGGAGCTGGCGGGAGCGGCACGCGACGGAGGGGTCCCACAAGGTGGCGCGGGTGGAACGAGGGAGGCTTAGGCGGTGGTGGCTGCCGCTGTGGACGGCGGTGGCTGGCGGCGCTCGCACTGGGGGGACTTCGGTGAGCGCGGGCCGCCGCACTGGAGGCGGAGGGGTGGGCTCGATGGAGCTGCTACCCCATTTTTATTTTTTTTGTTTTCTTATATTTTCGTTCTACTGTACATAGAGATAGTAAGCATTTTTTTATTTTTTTATTTGAGAAATGTAAACAAAAGTAAAAGCATAAATTTTTTATATTTTCTTTTTAGTTTTTTTATTTTGATTTTCCTGCAAAATAGATGTTAGATAAAAACAAATATATTTTTTATTTTTCCTGCAAAAACAAATGTTAGAGTCAAAAGAATTTTTTTTATTTTTTTTATTTTGACCTGCAAAACAAAGATTAGAGAGAAGAAAAACTATTTTTTTAATTTTTCCTGCAAAAACAAAGGTTATAGAGATGAAAATAACATTTTATATTTTTATATTTTTTTATTTATTTATAAACAAAATTAGGAGTTGGTGAATGGGTCAGATCTTGTCGATATGGAAGATAGATCTGTAGCTCCGGTCACCGTGCGTAACCGGAGGTGGAAGAGCGCGTGACGTAGAAAAAGAAATGTAGGGATCAAGATGTGAGATGAAAATTCAGTTTCAGACGCGAAAATGGGTGGTGGAAAGTTGTGGGATTTTTAAAGATCTAAGAGCTTGATAAAAATAAAGACTATGCTATGGTTACACTAAAGAAACGACAGAAAAATTGGATCTCACCTTGGGGTTCGGATATGCCATGACGTCCTCGACGAGGGCCGACACACTGTCACTGGACGGCTCGGAGGCTAGGCACCCTTCTTCAACGAGAAACCTCTCGGAGATCGGGCTCCTCTCCACCAAAGATCGATCAAGAGGTGAATGAGGAGGAGCCCAATAAAAAGGGAACAAAAATTAAAAATGGCAAGTATATACAAATAAGGAAAGTTTTTATTGGTTAATTAAAATAAATAAAAAAATTAACTAAATAAAGAAATTAATTAAAAATTAAATTTGGAATTAATATTAATTAAATAAATGAAATAATTAATGGAAATCAATTAACCACCATAATGGTGGCCATATATGGTGTGGGATAAAATCATATATACAAGGCAAGTTATTAAACCAAATAAATTCAAATAAATCCAATAAATTAAATAATTAAATATGAATTTCGTAATTAAATAAACTAAATTAATTAATGTTAGATAATTAATTTTTTGGTGATTTTTATTTAAGGAAGTTAATTGTATACATATATTATACACATATAATACAATATACATAGGTACAAATAAGGAAATATTTTTATAAAAGATTTTTTTATTTTATTTTTTTATTGAAAACAATATCTATAATTATATACATTATAAAATAAATATTAATAAATATGTACAACAAAAATTTGTTAAACTGCACATAACACCCCACAAAAACTGACTTTTTAACCGTAACTCTAAAAAATAAGAAACCACAACCATTTGAAAGATTATTTAATTTAGAGTATGATGGAAGTGAGTTTGGTTCGATTGAGCTCGTGTGGAGCCGGATTTGGTATTTCAATTATCACTTTACGGCTTTTTCTGGGTGTAATTATTTGCAATATATACACTGTTTTGCTTTACACTTATTTTTATTATTTACAACACATTTTTATTTACAACTTTTGTTTACAAAAATAATTAATTTGAAGTCAAATTATGTAAAAATAAAATATGGTAAGTTTTTTTACAAATATACATGAAAAATATTTACAAAATATTTTTTTTGGTTTTTTAACAGAAGACCCTATCTCCCCCTACTTTATTCCTGGTCGATCAGGTCAAGTCTTGACCTTCTCTCGGGGTTCAGGTCAGTCTGTATTTATTGCATAAATACATCTTTTTCTTTTTCTTTTCTTCTTTATTCTTTTATTTATTTACAAAAAGTGTTAAAAATACAATTTTAGCAAATGCATGCAAAATGGTAATTTTATGGAATTAGTAGGTATTTACAGGTATTTGACTAAGGAAATGAGGCTAAAATAAAAGAATAAAGACGATGAATCGTGGATTCATCAAATGTGCTTGTGGCTGGCAGGGACTTCTTCGAAATTTATGGAAGTTCCAGGGGCTGAAGATGCAGATTTTCCAAATATCTTCTTTTTTATTCAAAAACCCCCAGCCCTAGGAAGGGTTCCGTTCTCTAGTTCCTTTAATCACAAGAGGGAGAGGCAAGGATCATCGCCCCCTTCTTTTCTTCTTCAAGCTGAGACGGCATGGCAGTGGGGCGCGGATCGGCGGTGGGGCGCATAGGAGCACCTTACGGCACAGATGGCAGAGGCGCTGGAGGCGAGGGGGCAGGCGGTGCGGCCTCAGCGCGTGTCTGCGCGGAGGAGGAAGAAGCGGGGTAGCGGGTGGCGCTCGGGAGGACGGGATCGTGCGCTATCGCGCGCGTTACGCGGAGGATGGCGCACGATGGCACGGTTGTTGGAGTCGATGCTGCGGGCGGAGAGCGGCCCGTGTGCGGAAGGAGGCGCAGGAGGCGTTCGCAGGGATCTAGATGGGGCCGCCTCGTGTCGGCGGCCTGCGTGAGAGCTGGAGGGGACCACCTCTCATCGACGGTATTCGGCGGCGCCGCCTCGTGCGGCTAGAAGGAGGAGGGGCTGTGGGAGGCGCACGGAGGACCGGCGGCGGGGGTGGCGACCCTGCTGCTTGGTGATTTTTTTGTAAACCAGAATGTAAATAGTAAACTTTTTTTATATTTTTTTTGTAAATCCGAAAGAATAATAATTAAGAAAAAAAAGATATAGAATATTTTTTATATTTTTGTTGTTTTTTATAATGATCCTGCAACACAAACGTTAGAGAAAATGAAACAAAATTTATTTATTTATTTATTTATTTATTTACAAATCTGAAAAATTAACGAGGATCTGGCGGACATGAGAGATTCAAATCCGATCTCCGGCCACCGTATGCGGCCGGAATTGAGAGATCGTGGATGATAGAATAGAACGCAGGGAGATCGAGAGAATGAGATAAAAACTCAAGATCGATGGCAAATCAAAAACGTGACGGATTTTAAGATCTAGATAAAAATATGACAACGAGATAAAAAATGTGAGAAATAAACTTCGATTAACCTAGATAAAAATAAGAAAAATGTAGATCTCACCTTAGAAGCAGAAAAGGACCGTGATCGCCTCGATAAGGCCGACTTGCTGTCATCGGATGGCTTAGAGACTAGGCAACTTTCTCGATGAAATTTTCTCTCGGAGATCGGGCTCCTCTCTCTAAAGATTGATCAAGTTGAAATGGGGGAGAAGGAGCCATATAAATAGAAAAGTTGGAATGAAATTTGTATTTTTGATTTTTTTTGGATAAAGAGATAAGAGAGATGAAAATTGAAATGAATTTTTGAATTTTTTGGTGGAAGAGATATGAGAGATGAAATGAGAAATGAGATAAAAATAAAATGTGATAAAAGTATTTATAAAATTAATTATTTTTTTTTGAATTTTCATCACTTATTTATTTGAATTAAAAAAGTTATTTTTTTTATTTTTTTATGGAGGTTAATTAAAATAGCAACTATATACATATACTATATACATATATGACATTATATACATGAGTAAATGAGGAAATTAGCCTTTTTTGTTTTAAGAATTTTTTATTTTTTTTATTTTCATTTTTATTTTAAATAATTAGTAAGACTAATTTACAAATATATACAAATATAATATGCACAAAATACATGTGAAAATTGCATAAACTACCCCAGAAAACCGACTTTTCAACCGTAACTCCAAAAATCATGAAAATACAACCATTTTAAAGATAATTTAATTTCGAATCCAATGGAAGTGAGATTGATTCAATTTGAGCTCATATGGAGCTGGAACTGGTCTTTCAAGTAGTGCTTAGTGGCTTTTTCCAAGTGTGGCTACTTTTATTCTGTACATGATTTAATTGTGCAATTATTTTTATTAATTAGAACACAATTTTATTTACAACTTTGGTTTTGAAAGTTATTTGATTTGAGTTCAATTAAGGCACAAAAAAATAGTGTCAGTTTTATACAGATATATACAAAATAAGTGAGAAGTATTTACAACAATACACATTTTTTTGATTTTCTGCTTAAGGACCCTTATCTCCCCCTACTTTATTCCTGGTCGATCAGGTCAAGTCTTGACCTTCTCTCGGGGTTTGGGTCAGCCTGTATACAATCTTCCTTTTTTATTTTATTTTCTTTTTTTTTCCTTTTTTTAATTTTCTTTTCTTTATTTTTCCTTTCTTTCTTTATTTATTTTAGGTTAAAATTAGTAAGAAGTGTACAATATTTACATAGATGCAAGTTATTAAGAAGATGGAGTTAGTGTTATATGCAGGTGTTTTATAAGGGATTTTAAGCTAAAATAAATGAATAAAGATGATGAATCATAGATTCATCAGAGGGCTTGATGAGGGACCGATTTTTGATTTGACAGAACTTGATAATCCCATATTTGAGCCTTGTGTCCTCCCATTGACGAGGTCGATACATTTTTGGAAAACCTGATTTTTGGCAGCATTGATCCCTAGTTCCCTGATGATTCAACATTACTCCCTGAGGGTTATCTGCTGGAAGATGCCATGGACCATGTGTACTCGGTTTCACTTTCTAGGAGTGCATCCGATTAGTCAGATCACGAGATCGAGTATTTTGATATTTCTGATCAGGAGTTTGAGGTTTCTCTCCTCGACGACCCTTGTGAGGATGACCCGATCTTTGAGGTATTCGATAATTTCACTGATTTGTCTACATTCCATACATCGGATATCAACCTTTCTAGTGAGTCTCTTGATCTTGATCTTCCTTATCTATTTAAGACGGTGATTGATGTGGAGGATTCCCTGACAGATTCTTCCTTCTCCATGTTCTACTTCTTCGGCTCTGCCCTTTCACTCCATTTAAACCTAGAGCCGATGATTCTTTTGTGCTACCGGAGCTCGATTTCATCTGCCCATCTCTTTACCCGATAGCAGACTCCCGTCTGATTGTTTACTTAGGTGTCATCAATTATACTGTTGATCTCGTTGTTGTTCTCCCACCGAGACTGCGACGAAAGTACGGTATTCGCCTTACAGATGCCGTCAACCTCGATACTGCATTGTACGAGCCTTTGTGCCCAGCTAGGGGTGTAAACTCTAGCGCTTGTTGAGAGGCACCTCAACATTGTTCACAGCTGTATAGATCCATCTGTCCATATCATACATTCTTTCCGTCTCACACCCCATCTCCATCTCATGATCATTCCATACTTAGTGTGTACTTTACCCTAAGTATAGGGGAGGTGTCAGACTTGTCATTATAGTTTTGATTCTTTTTACCTCTGTTTTGCTGCCTACACTTAGGGATATTTTACCCTAAGTATAGGGGAGGTAGACCGTGTACATTCTAGTCCTCGGTTTTCCCCTTGTACATTCTTCTATACTAAGATTACTTGATCTTAAGTATAGGGGGATCACCAACCTCTATTGATTATATGCTTTTATTCGCCATTGTAGCATACCGTTCTTTTCACTTCCCAATACTTAGCACGAGTTATGTCTTCCTTTGCAGCTCTTTGATCACTATGAGGACATAGTTCGAGCTAAGTATGGGGGGTGTCGTATATATTGTATATATACTTTAGCCATAACTCGTACTTTCATATTTTTAATATGGCTAAAATACTGTATAAAATATTCTATAAATACTTGTTAAGAAAAACTAACTAATAAACGATGCAGATATTTCCTCTAAACTCTTTTTGTATATACAGATTAATAAGTCAGGTTAAAATATTTTGAAAAATATTTTGAAAGTAGTTTGAAAATCTATTTGAAAAATCTTTTGAAAACTATTTGAAAAATGTTTGAAAAATATTTTCAACCTTTGTAAAAATATTATGGTTTGTAATTTTTTTCTCTTTGTGTGAAATAAAATGATTTTGTAAAAACTATTTGCAAATATTTTGAAAAATGGTTGAAAAATTATTTTGAAATTCTATATATACTGTTTGAAAAATGTTTAGAAAATAGTTTTCAAATATTTGAAAATATTTGTAAATTTGTGTGACAAAATTATTTTGGACTATAGTTTTCAAAATTATTTGTTAAATTATTTTCAAATAAATTTGAGAAATATATGCATCACAAAAAAAAATAAAAAATCCAACTGTCTGTATATACTAGTATAAATTACTCAAGTTGTAAATCCTTTCATCTTATTCTTGTCAATAATTAACTCACCTCTGTATAAATATGTGTATCTCACCCCTAACTCCTATTAAAGAAAAGTTATATACTTGTATATATTACTAACCTTTTGTTATAAAAACAAAAGTTTATAAAAAATTGCATAAAAAACTTTTTGCATGAGCATCATTTTTCAAAAAAATCCACAAAAGGTTCAAAATTAGAAAATGGTTTCACCAAAAAGATTTTTGCTTTCTTTTCTTTGCATTGTACATATTTCCTGTATTAGCATGTGCATTTTTTGGGATAATTTTGACATTTAAACTAAGTCTGGAATAAATTTGAAGAATGGAGCTTAGTTGGACCTTAATCCACTTAACTTCAGAGGAACCTTATAAGAATTGGAGTTAAGACTTTTCAGGTCCTAGTGACTTAATTCTTTGAGTACATAAGACTATGTCCACATGTCATCTTGATAAGTCTAAGTGGAATATTTAACAACACACGCATGATTTTTTCAGACCGTGGCTTACCTTGGACAATGCACTCTACACGTAGCTCTTCATGGAGGAGGTAGTAAGGGGGCAGAATCTTTTGGCTTGGGGTAGCATACGAGGGTAGTACATCTAGGCGGAACCTCTCATCCTCCTCTAGGGAAGGAAGTGCATCTTAACCTGGTCTGGCGACGTTGAGGTCTAATGACAGGATGCTGTGGGGTTGCAATAATGCTTCAAAAGAGGGATAATCTACTGGCTCAAGAGGAAAAACTCCTTATGTACATGCTGCACCTTGTATATATTTTCAAAAAAAAGAAAAAAAATGCAAAATCTCCAAAAGTGGACAGGCCTGATAGAAAAGTAAAATGCCCGCCGGAGTATATATACAGGTGAAAAAAGAATAAGGTCAAATGTTTGTAAGCTTGCAGCGGATGACTTGACTACACTGGTCATGCATCCAAGGATAGGTAGCTACACTGGTTACCGTCCATTCTCTTCTCCATCCCCTCTTCTTGAGCTGTTTGTACTTGAACTTAGAAGGGAATATCCCCGCTCCTTAAGGAAAAAGTTGCTAGACTGGGGGATTAGAGTTACCTTGTTGAGAGAGGTTGTTTCCTTGCTACTTTTGAGATGAGGAGCTATATTTCACTTACACCGTACAAGAAAAGATTCATAGTCATAAGAATTTGTGTATGTAGACTTGGTCTGATCTGGCTGTTGAGGAGACCTGAATAGAAGTCTTATTGAACTTAGATGCTGTTAGGTTTTAAATCCATTTTCCATTATGGTTCCGATACACTAATAATCCAAAGGTCTGACAGAGCCCTATACTACATTTTTATGAAGATAAGTTTAAAAGTCAACATTGTTCTAAATTATTTCCTTTTTCTTTTCTTTATTTTTGTTTTCATTTATTTTCTAAATAAGTGTTTGCTAAGGGACTAGCAAAGGTAAAGTATAGGGGAATGATGAATCCACGATTCATCACCTTTATTCTTTTATTTTAGCTTCATTTCCGTAGTCTTACATAGCTAAATACCCACTAATTGCATGAATTTACCATTTTGCATGCATTTATTAAATATGCATTTTAACACTTTTTGTACATAAATAAAAGAATAAAGAAGAAAAGAAAAAGAAAAGAATATAAAGGATGTATTAATGCAATAAACGCAGGTTGACCCGAACCCTGAGAGAAAGTCAAGGTTTGACCTGATCGATCAGGAATAAAGTAGGGGGAGATAGGGTCTGCAATTCGAAAATCCAAAAATATTTTGTAAATACTTTTCCTGTATATTTGTATAAAATTTTGTACTATTTTATTTTTTAGTAAATTGACCTCAAATTAATTATTTTTGTAAATAAATTTTTTAAATAAAAATATGTTGTAAATAATAAAAATAATTGCCTAATAAAATAACGTACATACTACAATTAATTACCCACAGAAAAAAGCCACAAAGCGATCATTGAAACGCCAATTTCAGCTCCATACGAGCTCAAATTGAATCAAACTCACTTCCATTGTACTCTAAATTAAATTATCTTTCAAATGGCTATTGTTTCATAATTTTTGGAGTTATGGTTAAAAAGTTGGTTTTCTGGGGTGTTTTGTGCAGTTTCACCAATATTTGTTGTTGTACATATTTATTAATATTTATTTTTTATATATAATATACATAATTGTAAATATTTTTTTCATTAAAAATAAAATAAAATAATGTAAATAAAAAATAAAAAAATAAAAATTATTTTCTTATTTGTACATATGTATATTGTGTTTGTATGTACATAATATTTGTATACAACTAATTTCCTTATACAAAATTTACCAAAAAAATTACATATCTAACATTTATTAATTAATTTAATTTAATTACAAAATTTGTATTTAAATTTGATTATTTAATTCATTATTTGATTTAAAACTTGTATATAAGATTTTATTCCATACCTTTAAATGCCACCATTAAGGTGTCTAATTAATTTTTGGAAATTATTTAATTTATTTAATTGCGAAATTCGTAATTAATTAATTATTTTAATTATTTTATTAATTTAGCAATAAACACCTTCCCCTTTTGTACATTCTTTTCTTTTTTGATTTTTCTTCTCTTTTTATTGGCTCCTTCCTCCCTCATTCACGTTTGATCGATCCTTGGTGGAGAGGAGCCCGATCTCCGAGAGTCGTCTTATTGAAGAAGGGTGCCCAGCCTCCGGGCCGTCCGGTGACAGCGCATCGGCCTTCGTCGTACGGCATTTCCGACCCCAAGGTGAGATCCATTTTATTTCTTGTCTTTTTTCCTACAATAACCGTAGTTTTAGTTCTTCCCTAGATGTAGTGATTAAATTTTAGATCCAAAAAATCACAAAAATATCAACCACACATTTTTCACGTCCGAATCCGAATTTTTCATCTCACTTCTTGATCCCTACATTTCTTTTTCTACCTCATGCAATCTTCCACCTTCGATCACGCACGATGACCAGTGCTACGGATCTATCTTTCATATCGACAAGATCCAACCTATTCACCGACTCCCTTTTGTTTATAAATAAATTAGAAAAAAATGTATACAATAAAAAAACATATATTTGGTTTGTCTCTAACCTTTGTTTTGCAGGAAAATTTAAATAAATAAATAAATATATATATATAATTCATTTCTTGTTTACATCTTATGTTTTTACATTTACAAAAAAAAAGTTTAAAAAAAGTTTTTTTATTTATATTTCCGATTACAGTAGAAAAAACAAAAAAAATAAAAATTAAAAAAAACTATTAAAAATTGTATTTTATAAATTTGACTACTGAGTTTTTAAATCGTGCTTCCTGTGTTCGACCCTGGTCGCTTTACCAAGTAAAAAGAATAGCGAAAACTGCTTATATTTGCTTTAATTGATTGAGATTTTCTTAATTGGTTTAAAATACAAATTTTTCTCGTTGACCAATTCGAGTGGTGGAGAACAACGACAAATTTGATTTATTATTTACATCTTAACCGCACCGAAATCCGTGTCATCATTCATTTATACCAATGGAAAGATCCATGCCTTTTTAGGGAAGGTGCAGATTACATTTGGCATTAGTGCATTCATCAGGAAGAGTACACCAGTATCCTCGAGCAATGTCATAAACTC
Organism: Ottelia alismoides; assembly: GCA_037367405.1. Classification (NCBI taxonomy): domain Eukaryota; kingdom Viridiplantae; phylum Streptophyta; class Magnoliopsida; order Alismatales; family Hydrocharitaceae; genus Ottelia; species Ottelia alismoides. The sequence continues at coordinate 132,207 of JAZKJV010004376.1, read as the reverse complement.
GAATCTGAAAGACACGGAAGCAGAACAACAACCAAAGTATTATAGTGTGGACTCCGATGGCCCACACTACTCAAGGATGCCACATCTTATGTTAAAGGTTGGATCAACTATCAGAAAAAAATGTGGAGAACCCTCAATTCTAAAGATTTAATACCTCTTAAGTTTATTTAGATCTTAGATATTTTCTATGCTTGGGAGTTGACTTTATGGGCCCATTTTCAAACAGTCAAAGTTTTGAATACATCATATTTACCGTTGATTATGTGAGTTGTTGGGTGGAGGTTATTCCCGCCCGATCCGTTGATAGTCTTTCTGTTTGTCGCTTTCTCAAGGATAACATTGTTCCGTGGTTTGAGAATTCAAAAATATTAATTTCAAATGGGGTTAGTCATTTTATTAATAATGAAGTTAGAAAGCTTGTGAAAGAGTATGCCATCGATCATTGTGTCGCATATCCTTACCACCCACAATTGAACGACATGACTGAGTTATCAAATAGAGAGATCAATGCAATCTTGCAAAAACTTGTTAGGAGGGATAGGAAGAATTGTTCTCAATTTTGTGACTCAATTCTATGGGCTTATCATATCACCTACAAGTGTCCTCTTGGTATGTCTCCCTATCGTTTAGTTTATGAAAACCATGCCATCTAACAGTGGAATTGATTAATAAATCTTTATGTATAGTAATCATTTGTAATTTGAACTCACAAAAAGGTGATCAGAACCAAAAAATAGATCTAAACATACTCATGGAATTCAAAGACTCAACATACGACAACAACATAATGTATAAGGAGAAAGTCAAGAGATTACATGACAAGCATATCCGATAAAAGACTTTTGAGCCTGGAAAGAAGGTGTGGTTAGTTGATGCCAAGTTGAAGATTTTCCTCGACAAACTCAAAAGTAAATGGACAGGGCCCTTCCCTATGAGAACTATGCGTGATAATGGAAGCATTCTCATATCTGATATGTCATCGGATGCATAGCCCTTCGTAGTCAACGAATAGTTGCTGAAGCCATATTTAGAGCATGATACATTCTTGTCCATTGTCGATTCGATTAATGCGAGTTTTGATAAAGATCTCACAACTACGACATCGGAATATTCAGACAATGGAAGCAAAAATATCTTTGATTGATTCTTTTCTTTTTTTTTCATTTCTTTTTCATTCCTTTCCATCTTCCATTTTATTCATTAATCCCATTCATCTGTGTTATACTTAAGATATAATTCACCCTAAGTATAGAGGGGATGATTGCATTCGGGTTACTCTTATTTTCCCCCTCGCTTATCTCTCAAATTTTTTATATTATGTCTACACTTAGGGATATTTGACCCTAAGGTCCTATTTGGTTACTGGGTTGGGCTGAGTTGGGTTGGGTTGGAGTATCCTCCTGTGAATAGTAGCTGTTAGGAGGGTTGGGATGGTTAGAATGATATCTGTGATTTAATACGATATTGAATATGTGTTATATTAACTTTTATTATGATTATAATATGTTTTTTATGTTAATAAGTTTATTTGAACAAGGTTAAAAACCATTATACCAAAGAAATTATGGGGTGAATACAAGTATTCCCAACCCAGGAATGCAGGGTTGGGGAGAGGGATATGCCAGGGTACCTCGGGGTACCCTGGTAACCAATTATTTCATACATTCTAATCCTCGATCATCCCTGCTTTGTGTACAGTATGCTATACTTAGGATTAGATGATCCTAGTTGTAGGGGAGACGATCGACTTCTTATTGTTTCAGTCGTTGTAGTATACACTTTTCTATACTTAGCACGTTATTACTTTTTGACTAGTATGAGGACATAAATCAAGCTAAGTATAAGGGGGTCATATATATGCGCTAGCCATAACTCTTACTTTTATATTTTTTAGTAACATGGCTAAAATACTGCATTGGGTAAGGGTATACAATAAATTAAATGTAAAGAATACTTTTATAAATATGTAGAAAAAATTTCGAAAAATTCTTTGGAAAATTGGTTTGAAACTATTTTGCAAAATGATTAGAAAATGGTTGCAAAACATTTTTAAAAAATCTTTTGAAAGCTTTTGAAAAATATTTTCAAACCATGTGAAAATAAGCTCTTTGTAAATGTTTGTAAACAGTTTATAAAAATGAATTTGAAAAAATATTTAATTTTTTTTGTAAATAAGTTTTCAAAATATTTGACAGATGTTTGCAAAAATATCTTCAAATTATTTTCAAAACCTTCTAAATAATATCTTTTCAAAATTTCTTCAAATAAAACTTGTACATATGTTTCATATACTAGTATAAAACATGTATATACATTGGATAAAATAATTTGTGGATACACTTAATTCATTAACTCTTTTATTTTCAAAAATCTCATAAAAATTTGCAAAATCCCAAAATGCCTAAAAATGAGAAAAATGTTTTCAAAAACTCTTAAAAATTTGCAAAAGTTTTTGAAAATACCATAAAAAGTTCAAAAACCATAAAATCTATTTACGATGCATTGCATAAGAATTTTTCTAAATGATTTTGATAATTTAACAAGTCTAAATAAAATATGAAGATTAGAGCCTAGTCTAGACCTTAATCTTGTTAATTTTAGAGGAACATGTGAAGGACTGGAATTGGGATGCTTTATGTCATTTTGACTTAATTTTTTAGGTTCTATGAGATGGTGTTCATGAGTCTATTCAATGTGTCTAACTAGAACCTTTCATGTCATCCGTAATACTCTTGAGACAATGGCTTGACTTGAGACCTTGCACGCATTACGTAGCTCAACCAAGATGGATCGTTGAAATATCTTGGAGTCTAATTCAGGACTATAGTAGGCCGCTTCATCAAGGGTGCCTTAGGAACCATTATTGGGGACTGTTGTAATCGATACTTCCACCCAGTTGTTCCTCCAGTAGCTTGGACATCTAACGACTGGAGAATGGATTGAAATAAAGCTTTGGGTGAGGAATGGTCTGCTAGCACAATTTTTCTAAGGCCCCAAAACATGAGCAGAACAAAAGATTCTATATTCATCGAAGCAAAAAAAGAATGCATAGCAATTCTAAATAAAGAAATACCAAAAAAAGATGACTATACAAAAAACTTCAAAAATTTTGAGCTTCTAGAAAAGGCACGCTTCTTGGTGAAGACTTGGTCACACTAACCGAGCTTCACAAGGAAATGCGACTACACTAGTTTCTTTACACTTCTTTTCTCTTTCTTCTAGCTTCTCACTTTATTCGTTGTGCATTAGCATGTACCCGGACTCAGAAGAAAAATTCATCTCCTCGAGGACGAGTTACTAGAGTAGGAGACTACATGATAGTTTAGGACTAGCTTCAACAAATTTTTACCAAACTTGTTTAAAAAAATCAACCATATGGATGGAAGGCAGTTTATTATTTAACTTATCCACCAAATCTTTGTATTGATCCGAGGTTATGATGAGTAACCATCCATCTACTTTAATTCTTCCATTTTGCATTTAAATTATTATCAAAACACATGTATATACAACTAACTTATACAAACTAACAATCTTTATTCATATCGAAATAATGCATAAATATATGTAGTTAAATACAAAATAAAACAATAAAGAAAAGAATAGAAAATAAATGAAGTATGAAAGATACTGAATGACTCTAAACCCCAAGACCAGGACAATATTGACATGGTCGTCAAGGAATAAAGGGATAGATAAGGGTCTATGTTGTACATTAAAAATCCTAATTTTGCTTCTTTAAAACAACAATTTTTACATGATTTTATTCCTTTTTTATATACCTCAAATAATAAAATGATCAACAGGAAACTTGTACATAAAAATACATAGAAAAGTATAAAAATAATTCCCAAGAAAAATAATACACCATGCAACTAGAACACATAGATGAAAAAGCCGTAAATCGAACTTCACAGACCTATATCTTCTCCATACAAGCTCACAATTCATTAAACTCACCTCCATCATATTTAAAATTAAATTATATATCTAATGAAGATTATTTTATTAAAAATATAAATAAGATACAAAAGTCAATTTTTTGTGGTCCCGTTGTATTATATACTTGTATATGTTTCTTATATAATTTATTCTTTATACTTCTTTACTCTTCTTATATTTTAAAATAATTGTAAATATTATTTGAAATATATTAAAAATATAAAATATATGAAACTATTAAAAATACATAAAAATAAATAATGCAATAAACCTTATAGGAAAACTATACCTACAATGTTTATATATAGATTTACTTAAGTATGCAAATAAAATCATAAAAAGAAAATAAACATACATAGGTATTTATCAAAACATGTTATAAATATGTAATTATAAAAATAAGTAATAAAATTTAAAATAAAAATAAAATAGGTAAAATATAGGTAAATATACCTATGTATACACTTGCAAAAATTAGCATCTAATAAACATATATTGTAAAAATAAATAAATAAATAAACACATAAAATAGTTTGAAAAACAATAAGCATTTTTTATGTTTGAGTTTTAATTAATAAATTCATATACCACTTATTATTGAATTAACGAAGAATTTGTATATAAATAAATAAATAAATATATATATATATATATATATCTTTTTCGTGAGTAGTCCACGCAAATCAATTGTTTACCTGCATGTCAACCGCCCTCCCCTCCCTCTGACTCTATCAGAGTCATGGGATAGCCTCCTCTTCTCCATTATCTTACTCCTCCTCCATACCTCCATCCTTCTGAAGCCGACCACCAACCCATAGCTGCCACCTCCCTCATCCTCTCCCATGACCTAGGCTCCATCAACCACCGCAACAATGCAATCATGCTCCTCCCAAAACTCGTTGGTGACCTGCCTATAAATAAAACCCTCCGACCCCTCTTTTGATTTTTGATCCTTCTTCCTTCTTCGTAACCGCTATCCTTTGAGTGCTTGAGCTTCATGGTGACGACAGGGAGTTCGTTGAGGTGTTTGCGTGGAGAAGAAGAGGCTGGAACTTGTCCACCACCATCGAGTTCCCCAACTCTGTCTTGGTCCTCTACTTGTTGGTTTCCCTAGGTATGAGATGCTTTTCTTGCATTTCTAGGTAGCTTTTCATTCTAGAATCATAATTTAGGTTTCATATCAATAATTTAGTTTGTATCTTAGGTTTAATTCCAAGATCTTAAGTATGCTGGAGATTCTACTCAAGCTCCTATTTAGTGTCAAAATCAACCTCAATTCGACCCAATTCACCATTATTTCGAGCCCCTCCATCTTCTCCATCATTTCTGCCATCTACCACCCTTATTCTGCAAGGACCAGGTCAATCCGAGCTCCTTCCTCTGCCTTACGCTGGTGCTCTTCGCCCCTTCACCATCTTATGAATTTCAGCTTCAAACTAGGTCAGAGGAGTTCCCCACAAGTCCTAGAATCTTGTGTGTAGGTATTTAGGCCCTGAAAGTCACATGGGAGTAAAATCACGCTAGGATCATCAGTTCCAGGTTGTTGCGGACAATGAGACATCCAGGTCCCCATCGATGGGACCTGGATGCTATTGAGGCCCTCCTGTAGATGCAGATCCTTGCCAGTAGGGTGTTGAGCCGATCAGAATCGAAGATACTGTCTGCAGAGAGGCATAATAAGTGATCGACGGTGGAACATGCATGTTTTCTTGGGTGTTTTTCGTGACACACCAGGAACCGTCAGTTCTAGAGTGTGGCCTAGATCTATTCTGAACCCTTGATTCGAAGCGAAGCCCTACCACCACTGTCAGATTATCTTAAATGGAGCATCTGGACCACTGGATCACGCGTCATTATGGTATATTGCATAAAGTCCTCATGTTTTTTTGTATATTAACTGTAATATATAAAATAGTAGCAGTACCATAATTTATATTGGACTTTTTGCACAATAGGGCCCATTATTGCTATTATACGCTTCCGCCTCACGTGTTACGCCACGAGAGGCATGGGAAACTTTTATTATAGTTCTTATAATATCAAAACCTATTGTAAAATGAGTGAAATGTTTTAGATAATTGCATATAGGTCCTTTCTTTGCTGTATAATTTTATTTTATGTATTTTGTTTATTTTAATATTTTATTGCTCCAAAAATTGCAGGAAAATTAATTAATTAACTACCCAAAATAATGTTTGATGACATATATTATTCGCATGATATTTCAATAAGTTTTTCTATTTATTAAAAGTAAAAAAGATATTTTTATTCCATATCTAATTATTAAAATCCATAAAAAGTAGAAAACACTTCCATTTTTTTAAAAAAATGTATTGTCTATATTATATATTACCACATATCTAAAAATCACTAAAAATACAAAATATGATACCTAAAAACTATAAAACTGTTAAAATCCTATAAAAGTTAATAAAAAATAAAGAAAAATCCAAAATATATCCCTGTATTTGTGAATTTTCTATATAATATATACTCTATATTAAAAATAGTTTTAGGTTAATTTTGAACTTAATTATATTTATTTAACCTAAGACAATCTCGAATATTTATTTGGTACACTGTTTTGCTAATTTTAATACTTTGACAATACATAAAAAATTTCAAAAATTCTATAAAAATCCCAAAAATAGTGAAAAATAAAAAAAGATAAAAATGTTTTATTTTACGTGTTTTGAGTATATAAATAAAACTATAAAATCCTATATATACTTTATACTCTATATACTTATATGATATATAATATCTTTATTATTATATATATTATTTTAAAATAAAAAAGAAATTAAAAAGTTGCAAAATTAAAGGAAATAAAAATTAAAAAAAGCCAGAATATATAAAAAATTATAAAATAATTAAAAATCCATAAAGATCACATATAATTAAAAATCCGCATAAAATTAAGAAAAAGCTAAAAAGTACAAAAATTATTATTATTATTAATTAGCAATAATTATTAATAATTAAACTACCTACCAATTTATTCCCTAGAGTTCGACACTCTACTTCTTGTCCACTATACACATTTTGTAGAGTTAAATAAAATAAATTTTGAGACACATTTTATATTCATTGCATATATATTTGCGGGTTGATTGTTGATTGAGCGATTAGTTCGGGTACTGTGCGCCGTGAGAGCGGTTGATACAGCAATTGCTGGATCTGACATGTTGGACGCTGCATACCCTCCAAGACCGAACCTTGATACGCCATTCCTTACATTCTATCAGGTTCCTAGCCAACAAAAAGTCAACCTGGATCGAATTCAAAAACCATGTAAATTTGACCTTTTTGTTGATCATTGAGATAAAATTGCTAGGAGATCCGGATCAACACGAAATCTGGTGGATGCGTAGAGCAATAAACCTGCATTCCATCAATACAATTGAATTTTAAACAGAATTTTGCAAAAAAATAACGACATTGCATGCCATGCTGTCGAACACTGCAGCAGACGATCTCCTCCCTCCCCCACATATTGTGGGTTGAAAAACTTTGCTGTGGCCTTTACTATTTTATAACATCCCGACACCTGTGTGGGTTGAAAAACTTTGACCTGTACTAAAGTTTTCTTACATAGAGTTAATTTTGAGTTGAATGATCTTGGTCGTGCTTCTAAAAACAAAATCAGCTCTCACTGTTACAAGGCTTTAGTGCAGGTTCAGCTGAGACACAATTTCGCTTGGGTAGCCATCTCGGAGATCTGAAACTGGGCAACGATGCCAAGCTACTGGCTGCTCGAACTATAGGCCCCTCCTTGTTGGATTCTCTGAACAGCGAGAACATGCGGGCAAAAGACATGGCCCTTAGAGCGTTGAAAGCGATATCTTCCCATGAAGGCAGTGCCAACTTGTTGATTGATCTCGGAATCCTCCCTCCACTGGTCAGAAACATCTTTACTGTCGGCAGCAGACAACTTCTTCCCAGGCTCAGATCCTTCTCAACAGCCGTACTGGCAAACCTTGTCGCTTCCGGTGCCGATTTTTCCCACGCGATAGTCGATCAAGACTCGAACACGCTGATCTCAGAGGTAATCATCGACAAACTACTAAATCTCCTCAGCAATGCTAATCCTGCAATAGGAAGCGAGCTCCTCCATGTCGTCGTCGGGCTAACTAGCTCCCCTTCATCTGTTCAACACCTAGTCAACCCCATCAAGAAATCCGGTTCTATTACCGTCCTTATACGATCCATGGAAGCGATGAATGCCGATATCCGCTTGGCTGCCATCATAGTTTTGCACAACATATTAGAACTAATGAGCGAGGACTTAGTCACAGGTCTGTGTGGCTCGAATGGCCTGGGCTTGCTGCTTAAAATCGCGTCGAACGTTAACGGAGATCTGAAAGAACAAGCAGCTGCAATCAGTCTCTTGGCCGCTCTTCCCAATGGAGATACTCGATTAGTCCAAGGTCTTCTACAGGAAGAGAATTTCAGCACGTTAATATCGAAGATGCGCGAGGTCCAAAACGGAAACATCCCGGCTGACCACACTTCCAAATCTTACTTTGAAGGGATCGTGCTTGTGGTTTCGAAGCTGACCTACATACGAGAAGATCCCCAGGTCGTAGGATTCTGCCGCAGCAAAGAAATCGCGCAGATTTTCGCAAATCTGCTGGAGAAAAATGGGTACGACAATATTCAGATTGCATCGGCAAAGGCTTTACAGAACCTCTCTCTTCAGACGGGTTACCTTTCGCACTCGGTGCTCGAGGGCGTAACCCCAAACCACTGCAGATTGCTGCCGTCGTTCATGGGCAAGAAGCCGATTCGATGCAAGGTTCATGGTGGCGTCTGTTCGTTGACGCGAACGTTCTGCCTTGTGGATGAAGGGGTGCTGGAGAAGCTGGTTGCTTGCCTTAACCATGCCAACACCAATGTCGTGGATGCCGCATTGTATGCACTGTACACCCTTTTGGAAGGTGATGACACCATTGACAAGGAAAAGATCAAACAAGGCGCAATAGCATTGGCTAATGCCCGGAGTGTAAGACCCATCGTGAATATTTTGCTCAAGAATCGACTTCATAAGCAGTGCCTTCGGGCCATCGAGAGGCTTCTGAGAGTAGACAGTATTGCCGTTGTGCTCCGCGGAGACGAAGACTTAGAACACGCTCTTATTTCCGCGTACGGAGATGGCAATGACGAGATGAAGGTGATCATAATGGCATCTATTATCAAGATGGGTATAGCAGATAATCTTTCCAGACCTGGTTCACCCCAGCACTATGGATGACAGAAATATTTCATCCATGGCTCTGTCATGATTTCCCAAAAGTACCATCTCTTTCCTTGGATTTGCATTCGTGATTCTGAAACTGTCTGTGCTCATTGGATTAATTGTTGGGTTTTCTGTTGTTTTATTTCGAATTTATTTGTTTCTGTGATATGTTTAGATCAGAAAAGATGCTCTGGACTTCCACCTCTAATAAGTTGGCTCTTTAATTTCAACATACATTATCTGATGTTGAATTTTGAACAACGAATATTACACTTTAATTTATCTTTTATGTTTGAAAACCGTAACGAATGATGTATACATTGTTATAAATTTATTTGCAATAATTTATCAATGAATAATAGTTAATATATACTTCCATATCCTTCACTCAAATGTACTTCCCAAGAACATTTTGACCTCATTCACAAATCTCCATTTTTTAACTAAAAATACGATCCATACACGTTTGGAAATAAATCAGAAGAATGCCTCAAATTAGCCCAAGAGGATATTTCCCAAATCAAAGAGACTTTAGATTGGGACGAGGGCTCCTTTCCTTTGGAATATCTGGAGTTTCCCCATGTCAAAAAAGATGGAAAGGAAGGATTGGACATCTATTATAGCTGAGTTTTCGGTGAAATTACATGGCTCGAAAGCAAAAATCCTTCCACTGCGGGCCATAATCACCCTCTTATATTCTTCATTGATACCTACAATTATTCATTTAATGTCATGTCTGAAAATCCTTGTTGACATTATCAATATGATTGATAAGATTAGAAGAAAGTTCCTCTGGGCGGGAAACTCAACACAAAAACCTACTTCGAGAGTTGCATGGTCCAAAATGACTCGCCCGACCTCAAACGATGGTTGGAGTATCTTGAATCTTAAATGTTTAAATGATGTTGTACTCACCAAATCCGCTATTAATATTGCAGATTTTCAGAGACCATATTCATCAAACCTTGTCGGCGATGCACACTTCCAAGGGGGACCAATTGTTCTGATCGATGGGCCAAAAAGAATCAACTCGTTTGTCTGGAAAAGCCATATCAACGTCTATTCTCCATTGCATCCAATTTTCTCTAAGGAACTTGAAGATGGTAACCATTCATCATTTCAGAAAGATCCACTTAATGTAAGATTACCACTCCATCTCGAATTACAGGAACTATGGACATGCATAAATAAGCGAAATCTATTGATTAAGAAAGGTCTATGAATATGTCATCCACGTTTCAATTGGTTCAAAGCCGTAGAAAATCACCTTCCTTTAAATCTATGGAGGGTGGCCGCGAGAGTAATATTAACTATATCAAACATTTTGGGCTCTCTTCACTCAAGGGAAACTGGCATTACGAGGTACTCAAATTGTGGCAAAGAATTAGGAGTTTCAAATACTAAGAAACTTTACATTATGCTGGGCGATGGAGGGGGAGTAGTTCCATCTTACATAAAAACTTTAGAAAAAACTCATTGAGCCAAGAGTATACTACTTCTATGTCTACTAGCACATGAAATGATTACAATACACGATCGATTGGGAAAATTAAATATCTCTTTGGTAAACAAGTGCCATATATGCCATCGATGGGGGTTTCCCTGAACTCTGGTGGTTGCCCTCGCTCAAATGGGATGCAGCTAAAGTCAAAGAAACTAGCAATCGACAATCTCTAGACTTATGCTCCTTCTATGATGCCAAAGAAACATCTGATCATACTGCTTTAACTTGAGAGGGCTATAAGTGATTGTTTTCCCTCTACTTGTTCGTCTCTTGCTTTGCTTCGTTTTTGGTATGATTCTACTACCTATGTCTATTTGTGCCCCGCATCTGTGCATGCCTCTTTAAAACTATATATACAAAACTACTATCAATTGATTTTATTCTGATGAATGAACTTTAATATTTTCATATAAAAAAAACATCACGATCAGTCGTAGAATATACACACTTGTCGAATTCATGAAAAGAATCAAGTTATAGGAACGCTCAGCCTTATTGAACTTCTCATGCCATTTTTTGGAGTTTGTTTCAAATCATAGAACGATTTCATAAGCTCGTAGAGTTTCTTCTCAATTCCAAGTGATATTAATCTCTCAAGTTGATCCATATGAATCTCACTCTCATGATCGCAACTTTAGAAGCTAATCTTCGTATCCATCTAATGATTGGTGAGATCGTGAATGGATGTTAATGCTATAAGTATACTGATGACCGAAAAATCCCACAAAATCCGGGTAAAGGTAAAAACAAGGGTCGTTGCATCCCGGATCTCGGAGATCGATCAATAAAGAAAAATAGACCACCAAATAAAAGTAATCAGACAAAAATGCCGAATAGCGATCTCGCTATTTATTTAACCTGGTATAGCGACCAGGGTCGAACACAAGGAGCATGGTGGCCGGCCAAGTGGCATACGAAGTAGTCAGAAAATGAAATGAAATAAAGAAAATATTTTTAGTGGATTTTATGGGGTTTTAAATTTTTTTGTTATTTTTAATTATGAAGAAAATAGAGAAAAGGGCAAAAATGACACAATCAACAAATTAGTTAATGCCACAAAAAGGTCAGAAAATTCCAATAAAAATATTTTTGGGTTTTATAATTTTTTAAGTGTTTTTGGTAATTTTCTCAGATTTTTATATTTTTTGTTAATTTTATAAAAATGGAATAAGGCTAAAAACTGAAATCAATGTGCAGCCATATTTGAAAGGTTATTTAAAAATAGATAAATAACTCTAAAAATCTAGAGACAATTTTATATCCAAGTACAGATAAACACTAAGATACAGGAGAAGAAATGCATTTTTTGATTTTTATAATTTTTAATGATTTTTATAAGGTTTTTATGGTTTTTCAATTTTTAGGAGTTTTATATATCCAAATTATGCAAAAAATGGAATGAGGCAAGAAAACACTAAAACAAACAGTACTTAATTTTTATGATTTTTTAAAAATATAAAAACAACTCAAAAATGTCCCAAAGAATTAGTGAATTTTTTACACAGTGGCAAGGGCCATGTGTCCAAATTTCAGAAATTTTGGAGTTGATTTGATATTTTATTCAATCATCAAACAAGGCACAACACACATGGACCTATTCGCAAGAGAAACAAGTTTCAGGGGCTAAAAATAAACACGTGCAGAAAACCTAGGGGGCTTAATGTAAAATGCGCACAAATTTCAACACATGTCCCAATTCATCCACGCACAAGGGTATATATGCAAATATCTAAAATAAAACTTCAATCAGTAACAGTCATAAAACCCAAGCCCTTACATGCAATTATCCCAGAAAAGCCACGTGTCGAAGCACGTACAACCACAAAATAAGGACTAAAGTGCAAATACAATAAACTGCAGTAACGAGTATGCAAATTGCCCAAGTGTGCTAAGTGATTTAATGGACTAAACAAGAACTGAAATAAAATGCAGGGGGTTTGGCGCAAATTACCCAGCCAAAGCACGTGTGGGTAACGTGGGGGGCCACGTGTTTGGTGCAGATGGGTCGGTGGACGTACAGCTCTGATGATGCCTCCTGATAGATCGGACGGTCCGGGCACGAGGGCAGACGTGGAGTACACGTGGCCGTCAGATCGTGGATCTAACGGCCTGTCAGTGGCAGGTAACGAACGGCTCTGATGACGTCTGGAAGTGAGGCGCGATCCGACGGTGGAGAGAGAGTCTGGATGAACTCCTCCTTGGCGAAGTTTGCCAGTGAAGTGGAGGTGCTCCGAGCATCCGATGGAAGATCGGGAAGGAGGGTTCGTCTCGCGATTATGTTCCGCATCAGGTGGTGGTGACCGATGGAGCTCCCACCGGTCCAATCCTCCGGCGAGGGAAGAGGGACCTGGGTTACTCCGACGAGGTGCGTGAGATGCAACGTAGTGGGGTGACTCGCGCTTATTGACCTGCAAATGGAAGCTCGTGCTCGGAGGAAGACTCCGGCATGGGTTATTTGATAAACAATAAAGGGAAGCGGGGTGGCTTGGTGAAGGGGGGTCCCAGCGGAGGCGGCAGAAGGGACCTATCCCGATCTTGGCTCGGATAGCCAAGATCGAGGTGATCAGATCGTGGAAGAGGGGGGATGATGGGTCGGTGTGCCTATCTATACAGATAAGATGAGGAGACTGAGCTCCGTCCACTAGGGGGGAGCCGACGGAGCAAGATATGAAAGGTTGAAGATGCTCTAAGGTCTAGAAGCTAATGGAATTACCTGATGGTCGGAGTCGTCTATGGGGGAGGTGTTGATCCTCCTATGTTCTTCGCCTCGATTGAGCGACGCCACCAGAGGCTCGGGCGTCGCCGGTGGCGGAGCTCGACGATGATGGTCGCCGGACCTAAAGCTATGTCTCCAAACACTCGCTGCAACACGGTCCAACGCTCATTGTCACTCGAGGAGGAAGGTGGAGGTCACTGGGTCGAAGACGAGGGGCCAAAGGTGCGGAGGAAGGCAGCGGGTGCTCAGGCTATATAGTGGTATTGGTCCGAGAAGATGGGAATCGGATGCGCGAATCGAGGCTCGGACCCCTAAGAATAAGATCGGGCGAAGATCGCGGATGAGCCCTCTACAATCGGAGCTCGGGGTTTGGCCAAATGGAGGTCAGGCGAAATCGGGAAAATTCGGAGAAGTCGGGCTATCGAACATGATCCGTGAAGAAGAGGTCCGCGGGGGAGAGTTGACCGGGGGTCAACATCTCCGTGGACCAATGAGAATTCATCATTTATTAATTATTTGTAAATTAAATAAAAAATAGTAAATGATTTTATTTAAAAATATTTTCAACATAAAAAATATTTATTATTTTTCCAATTATTTTTTAGTGGTTTTTATTTATTTTTTGAAAAATAAATTAATGTATATACATAATATATTATTATATACAGGTATAAATACCTATGTATTTTACACTTTTATTTTTATTTTCTTATTTTTGTATAAATATCCCAATTTTACATTTTATTTATTCACAGCATAAAATTTAGAATATAAAATAATTTTTATTTTATTTTTATTATTTGTTTACAAGGATAAAATAAATAGGTGAATGTACATATATACATGGTATAAACAAGGGTGAGAGAGAGAATATATTTTCTTTTTCTTTTTCTTTTTCTAATTTTTCTTTTATTTTTAGAAATATATACAGAGTGTGAGAAACATATAAATAATTTTAGTTTATGAAAATATAATATATACACTAAGAGGGGGGTTTCGTACAAGGTTAAGGTATTCGATCTCTCTCTAATTATTTTATTTTGCCGTCAGGCCAATGATTGGCCCTCCCTTGGGTTTAGGTCACTCATATTTATTCTAAATATTTCCCTCTTTTTCTTTATTTCTTTATTCTTTTATTTTTGCACAAAAATATGCTAATTATTGGCATTTACACAAAGCATGCAATTTGATAATTTATTATATTTACAAACATATAAATGGTGTTTTGCAAACATTTTTATCTAAAATAAAAGAATAAAGAGTGATGAATGAGGATTCATCACCCCCATATACTTTACTTTGCTAGTCCCTTAGCAAACACTTATTTGAAAAAGAAGTGAAAAAGAGAAAAGAAAAGAAAAAGAGGGGAAAGATGAATCAATGTTGATTATTAAACTTGCCTTCATTAAATTGAAGTATGGAGCTCAGTCAGATCTTTGGATTATTAATGTGTCGGAACATCATTTTGGACTTAGGTTTGAAACTCAGCATCCTCTAAGTTCCACTAATCTATAGTCAAAACTCCTCAACAATCCAGACCAGAACACGTCTACATACACAAACCCTGAAGACTATGAATCTTTTCTTGTACTGTGTAATTGAGGTATAGCTCTCCACCTTAGAAGTAGCAAAGTGACTACTCTCCCCAATGAGGTAACTCTAATACCCTAGTCTGGTAACTCTTTCCTCGAGGAGCGGGGTATTCCCTTCTATGTTCAAGTTCTACCGGCTCAAGAAGAGGGGGAAGAAGAGAATGGACCATGTCCAGTATAGCCATGTATCCTTGGGAGCTCAACCAGTGTAGCCAAGTCTCCCTGCTGCAAGCTTCATAAGATGGAACATGGATGACAAGCTTTGCTTATTGCACTATATACACTCCGGTGGGATTATCATTTTCTCTCAGACCCACCACTTTTTTTGGAGTTATTCTTTTCTTTTCGCATTTTTTATGTCCATATATACAACATATCAACAAAGTGAAGCATATATACATAAGGAGTTTTTCCTCTTGAGCCAGTAGACTATCCCTCTTTTGAAGCTTTATTGCAACCCACAACTCCTGTTGTTAGACATCATGGCGGCCAGACCAAGTTGAGACGTACTTCTGATGAGCCGAAAAAAATTCCGAACGACTAAGGCAGATAGATAACTAAGGTCGTTGCGACCTCAGTCACTCGGAATCGGCTCAATCAAGAAAAACAAGATCAGACCAAGAAATAAAGAGATAAAGCAATCAAAATAGAAATAGTGGTCCTAGCTAAAAGATTAACCTGGTTTAGCACCCAGGGTCGGTCTCAGGGAGCACGAATTGGCCTCGCGGCCTACGAAGTAGTCTAAAAATAAAATAAAATAAACACAAATATTTTTGGTGGATTTTTAATTATTTTTATGTTTTTTTGGATTTTTAATTGTAAGGGAAAATAAGTAAAAGGCAAAATCAAGCAAATACAACAAATTATAAAAACACTCAAAAATGCTCCAAAAATTCAAACAATTTTTTTTCGTTATTTAGGGTTTTTAGTGTTTTTGTTCAATTTTTCAGATTTTTCTAATTTTTATAAAATTTTCTAAAAATCAAGAAAGATAAAAACAGGAGAAATCTGTCTATCCAGACTTCAAAGGTCCATTAAAAATATCAAATAAACCTATAAAAATCTGGAGGTAATTTTTAAGAAAAATATAAACAAAAACTAAAATTCAAAAAAAGAGTTTATATTTTTCTGATTTTTCTATACTTTTTTAGAATTTTTATAAGATTTTTAGGTTTTTTTAATTTTTAAGGTTTTTATAAGTCCAAAAATCACCAAAATTGCAAAGAAAATAAAACACACCAAAACTAACCATTCCTATTTTTTTTAAATTTTTAAAATGGTTTTTATATTTTTTAATGATTTTCTAAATCATACAGAAGCAAAAAGCACTGTTTTTGAATTATTAAAAATACAAAAAGCCTAAAAAATGTACCAAAATTTTGGTGAAATTTTTACACAGTGGCAGGAGCCACATGTCCAAATTTCACACAATTTGGATTCAATTTGCTATTTTATTTAAATAAAATAAAGGCTCACAGTGCATAGGGACCTAGATGCAAGAAAAAATAATTCCAGGGGCCAACCAATAACAAGGCAATAAAGTGTAGGGGCCCTCATGCAAAATGTCCAAGAAATCATGCGTGATGCATGTGTATCAGGCACAGAGGGACCTAACTGTAATTCCTATTTCTAAAAGATCAAACAATAAAGCACAGGAAACACAGGGTATATATTGCAAAATTTCCAAGTCCTCACGTGTCGAAGCATGTGGCCCACATATAAAAGGACTAAAATGCAAATAGAAGAAACATAGAGGTCCGATGTGCAATTTTTACTAAATAAAAACAACTGAATAAAATATTTATAGGACTAAATCGCAAAAATAAAGAGCAGGGGGGCCTAATAGAAATTTACCCCTCTTATTATCGGTCGGATGAGGGGGTGCCACATGGATGATCGACGGCTGAAAAGCAAGGGCACCCCTTCGTCTGGATGGACGGTCTCGATCACCCCCAGAAAGATCTGATAGTGGCTGGCGCTCCTCAAATGGATGGCTGAGATGGGATCTGGAGAGCCGGGGCTGATCGGACGACGGAGGAGGATCCTCCAAGAACAGCTCATCGACGAGCTTCGTCGGCTCTGTGCGCGCGATGGAGACCTCCTCCTGAGCTGCTGGGATGTGGAACATGATCGCCTAGCTCTTCCGCAGCTAATGGGCTCCTTCGATGAAGCCAAGGACCGCCGTAGCGGCCCGGCGACGGTGGAGGAGGGAAGCTCCTGGGCTCAAACGAGAAGACCCTCAAATGGGTCGCATTGACCTGCAAATAAGCACCAGAAGCTTCCTGGGTCGAGGGCAAATTGCCTCGACCCGGTTAGGGGTGGAATGGTGGTCGAGCGAGTCGATATGGGTGACCTCCGACGAGGCGACGACGGTGTAGGTCGAACCTTGGTTCCGGGGCGAACCAAGGGGAGTGAGTGGGTGAAGAACGTGAAGTTAGGTCTCGTGGTCATGACGGGAGGGTCAAATTGATGAATGGATGATCGGAGCGAGCGGAATCGATCGGCGACGGCGGAGGATCGATTTGGGCGTAATGGAAAATTAGGCGAAACGAAGGGGATTCGAGGTTACCCAATGAGTGGAGTCGACTGGGGATGAGCTCACGGAGCTCTGGGTCTTCGCCACGAAGGGTCGTCGGGTCCCAAGGCTCTGGCGCACCTCACGGCGGTGCACGACGACAAGGGTCGCCGGATCAGTGGCAGGAGGCTTCCTCTCCTCTCTTCGACACTCTCCTCACTCAACTGTCACTCTGGGGAGAACAGTGGAGGTCCTGGGACGAAGGAGAAGCGCCAAAGATGGTGGGGAAAGTGCGGCAGAGGTGGAGCTATATACTCCTGTAGGTCCGAGAAGAAGGCGTCGGGTCCGGCTTGGTGAAGCACGGACCCCTAGGCAAAGTATCGGGCGTGGATCTCGGATGCACGGAGCATGATTAGGACCCGGGGTTTAGGCAAATGGTGGTCGGATCAAGCCGCAAAAAAGTTGAGAAATCGGGTCAAGAGCGAGATCCGCGAACCAAATGGTCCTGGGGGGAGAGTTGACCGTGGGTCAACAATCCCCCGTGGACCAATCATAGGCTGGCTTTTATTAAATACTTGGAAATTCAATATATAATATTAAATGGCTTTATTTCGAAAAACTTAAAACATAAAAATTTTTTATTTATTTTCAAATTAATTTTTAGCGATTTTTATTTAATTTTTTGAAATATATTATTATTATTATATATATAGGTATATACATATATGTATTTTTGATTTTCATTTTTAATTGTTTATTTTTATACATTTATTCCAATTTTATATTTTATTTATTTATAGAATAAAATTAGGAAAAAGGGTATTTTTATTTTATTTTTATTATTTATTTACAAAGGTTAAATAAATACTTTTGTATACATATTTACATGGTATAAATACAAGGTGGAACTTGATTTTATTTTATTTCTTTTTATTTTATTTTTATTTTTCTAATTTTTATTTTATTTATTTACACCATGAAATATGGAATATGAAAATAATTTAATTAGATTTTTATTAATTATTTATATACATGGTCTCTATGCATTGGTGAGAGAATTTTATTTCTTTTTATTTTTCTTTTGTTTTTCCCATTTTTATTTTAGTTTTATATTTACAATATGTGCAAATTAATAAACACACATTTTTATTTTTATGAAGAGGAAATAGATTTTATTTATATACATAGGTATATGTACACACAATTGAGCTTCCCTATCTCTCTCTACTTGAATTCTTTTGCGGTCAGGCCCATGCTCAGCCCTCCCTTGGGATTAGGTCACTCAATATTTATTCTAAATATTTCTCTCTTTTTATTTTATTTCTTTATTCTTTTATTTATGCACAAACATGCTAATTATGCATATTTACAAGATGCATGCAATTTGATAAATTATTCTTTTTACACATATATACATGATGTTTTGCAAGGGTTTTGTAGCTAAAATAAAAGAATAAAGAGTGATGAATGGGTATTCATCAACTTCCTTCACTATAAGAAGAAGAGAGGTTCCGCCTAGAAGTTCTACCCTCATATGCTACCCCAAGTCAAAGAAGACTGCCTCCTCACCACCTCATCCGTAGAGAGCTCGGTGTAAAGTGATGGTCCAAGTAAAGTCATTGTCTGTAAGAGTCATGGTGTGTGTTGTTAAGTGCTCTACCTAGGCTTATCGAGATGACATATGATCATAGCCTAGTGGACTCAAAGAATTAAGTCACCATGGACCTGAAAAGTCTCAACCCTAAGCCCTATAAGGTTCCTCTTAGAATTAGGTGGATTAAGATCTTAACCAAGCTCCATTTTTCAATTTAATTCCAGGCTAGTTTAAATGTCAACTATGATTCGGGAAAGACTATATAAATATTTACAGATATTTACAAAGATGCAATTTTTACAAAATTTTACAAATGTGCAAAATTTGTTAAAAATGTTTTGAAAACATGGATGTATGCATGGTTGTAAGTTTTGCAAAATATTTACACAAATTTACACAAGGTTTTTGCAAACTTTTGTTTTTCAAAACATTTTACAAGAATTTTGTACTATATACATAGTCTTGATATCAAAATATTTACAAACTATTTACACACAAGATTTTTACAAAAATAATTTTGTACATAACAATGTATGTTCAATAAAAGAATTTTATTTACAAGGAAAATTTTTAATTTTTATGGATTTTAAGGGATTTTAGCCATTTTTATTTATTAACACACTCACACAAAGTACGAGTTATGGCTAAAGTATATATGGAATATATATGACACCCCCTATACTTAGCTCGAACGATGTCCTCAGAGTGAATCATGAGCGATGAAGAAGACATAACTCGTGCTTAGTATGGGGAAGTGAAAAGAAAGGCTATATACAAAGACGAATGAAAGAATAGAAATGAAAGAGAGGATCTCAGGGTTTTCCCCCTATACTTAGGATCAAGTAATCCTAAGTATAGCAGGCTGTATACAAAGGGAAATCCGAGTGGAGAATGTACATGGTCTACCTCCCCTATACTTAGGGTAAAATCTCCCTAAGTATGGGCAACAAAACATAGGTAGAAAGAATCAAAAGAAAATCAAAAATCTCACATCCCCCCTATACTTAGGGTAAAGTGCACCCTAAGTATAGCATAATCAAAGATGGAAATGGGGTGTTGGAATGAAGAATAGTGTGATATAGACAACTAGATCTATACAAGTCGGGAGAACGGTGATAATCAGGCGCGAGATGCAATAGATGTGAGTCAAGAGACCACATCTCACGTAAAGTGAATAGGGGCAACGTCAACGACCAGCGGCTCATGATCTAGATATGGTTTGAGTTGCTGCCCGTTAACATGAAAGGTACTCTCAAAAGACAACTCAGATATATCAATACTCCCATTGTCAGGTACCTTTCAGACCAGATAGGGTCCCTTCCATTTGCTCTGCAGCTTCCCTGGAAATAATCTCAACCTGGCATCGAACAACCATACTCGTTGTCCTGGCTCAAACTGTTTGTGGCTGATATGAGAATCATACCACTCCTTCACTCTCTCCTTGTACTAAAGGCTGCTCAAAAAGGCTGCATCACGAAGCTCCTCTAGGGCTGCTAACTCTGTCCTCCACTGATCTCCTACACTCATTGGATCCATAAGAATATCTGTGACTGCCCAAAGTAATCTATGTCTCAGCTCAACAGGTAAATGGCAGGGCTTATCATAAACGAGGCGAAAGGGAGATGTAACCAAAGGTGTCTTGAAGGATGTCCGATATGCCCACAAGACCGAGTCCAAAAGCTGTGACCAATCCTTTCAGTCAGGGCCGATGACCTTCTGCAAAATAGTCTTGATCTCCCTGTTCAACACTTCAGCAAGACCATTGGTCTGAGGATGATACGGTGTGGCTACTCGATGATCTATGTTGAACTCGCTAGCAAGTGCCTTACCTTGTCATTGACGAAATGAGACCCCCGTCAGAAATCAACACTTGAGGTACCCTGAACCGTGAAATAATATTCTTCCTCAAAAATTTGCAAACAGTCCTAGAATCTGCGGTTTGGGCGGGGATGGCCTCAACCCAACGACTCACATAATCCACGGCCAACAGAATGTACTCAAATCCCTGAATCTTAGGGAATGGACCCATGAAATCGATGCCCCATGCATCAAAAACCTCACAGAAGTGAATGGGCTGCATCAACATCATATCACGCTGTCCACAAGTTCCCATCCTCTGACAGCCAGTACACCTCTTCACATACTCATCAGAGTCCTTGAAGAGAGTAGGCCACCATAGGTCGGATTGGAGCACTTTCTGTGTCGTTCTCCTCCCAGAGTGATGTCCTCCTGCCTCAAGCTTATGGCAGTAAGTGAGGACGCTGTGGTTCTCCTCCTGAGGAATGCACCTACGCCAGACGCTATCCCCTCCTTCATGATAAAGGATGGGATCCTCCCAATGGTAGAACTTGGCCTTCGCGAGGAAGGTCTCAAGTCGCTGCCTAGTCCAATCTTGTGGAACTTTCTTGGCAACAAGATAGTTCACAATATCGACGTACCATGGGAGAGAGGCGATAGCAAGGATCACCTCATCTGGGAAGGTCTCAAAAATAGGCTCCGTCTGCTCAGAATCCTCAAGAATCTCCAATCAGGAGAGATGATCCGCCACCATATTCTTGACTCCAGGCTTGTCCTTAATCTCTATATCAAACTCCTGTAGTAGAAGGATCCATCTGGTCAATATGGCTTTGGCATCCTTCTTTGCCATGAGGTACCTGATGGCGATATGATCAGTGTAAATGGTCACTCTAGATCCAATGATGTAAGATCTGAACTTATCAAGGGCGAAAACTATGGCTAACATCTCCTTCTCATTGACGATGTAGTTCCGTTGAGCGGCATCCAAAGTACGGCTAGCGTAGTGAATAGCGAATGGGACACCATCCCTCCTCTGTCCCAGCACGGCCCCCTACGGCAAAATCGGAGGCATCCGTCATGATATCGAATGGGAGAGACCAATCAGGCGGCTGGAGGACAAGAGCCTCTACAACTAGACTCTTGAAAGTCTCAAATGACGCAAGGAACTTATCATCGACTATGAACTCAGTGTCCTTGGTCAGCTGATCAGTCAACTGCTGGGCAATCCTGCTGAAATCATGAATGAATCGCTGGTAGAAACCGACGTGCCCTAGAAAAGACCATAACTGCTGCAGGTTGGACGGTGGATTGAGTTTTCTAATGACATCCACCTTGGCCGGATCAACCTCCATGCCCTTGTTGGAGATGATATGGTCAAGCACCATCCCTTGAGTCACCATGAAGTGACTCTTCTCCCATGAAAGCACAAGGTGAACCTCAATGTATCGCTGAAGGACACGATCTAGGCAGTCAAGACAAGAATCAAATCCATTGCCATAGACCGAAAAATCGTCCATGAAGAACTCCAAGCATTCCCCCACCATGTTTGAAAAGATGGACAACATGCACTTCTGGAATGTCGCCGGAGCGTTGCACAATCCAAAAGGAATCCGTATGAAAGCATATGTCCCAAAGGGACAGGTGAAGGTAGTCTTGTCCTGGTCCTCGGGCACAATGGCCACCTGATTGTATCCGGAGTACCCGTCCAAGAAACAGTAATGGCTCTTCCCAGCCATTCTCTCTATAATCTGATCAATAAGAGGCAGCGGGAAATGATCCTTCTTGGTGGCCTGGTTCAATCGTCTGTAGTCCACACAGACCCGCCAAGAAGTGGGTACCCGGGTAGCGATCTCCTCTCCAGACTCACCGACAACTGTGGTGATGCCCGTCTTCTTGGGCACCACATGCAATGGACTGACCCACTTGGAATCGGAGATGGGGTAGATAAAATCGACGCTCCACCATTTCGAGATTTCCTTCATAACAACCTCTCAAAGGTTCGGGTTCAGCCGCCGCTGGAACTTACGCGACGGCTTTACGTCCTCCTCGAGATAGATATGGTGGGAGCACAGAGCCAGACTTATCCCTTGGAGATCGGCTACGCTCCATCCAATCGCCTTGTGGTTATTTTCAAGAACCCCCATCAGATGGGATTCTTGCTCTCCAGTCAAATCCGTTGAGATAATGACTGGGTGCATCTCATGCTCACCCGCAAGGAACCTATACATCAGCGATGATGGTAGCGGCTTCAGCTATGAACAACATGGTGCTGGTAGATCTGGCCTCTGAAAAGTCTGAGTGAATGCGGCCAAATCTGCATGGGAGAATGAGATCTCTCGCTGGAAATCTGAATCAGGTGAAGGCTGCTCTGCTGGTGTGTCTCTGCTCTATATGGAATCAGCCTCCTCCCTAGCTGTAGGCTCTGTGGAAGTCAGACACGGTATCAAATCATCAAACTCTTCCCAGTAAATATTTGACTCCGAGGGATCTGTATCAGAATCACAAAAAAAAATCTGCCTCACGATTGGGAACCGGCTCTGCTGCCTGAGATGTATCCTGGACCAGGAATGCGCTCTCCAAGCTCTCCTCTACTGGCGTCTCTGCATCAACGAAATCTGAAGGTGAGAGGATGGCCTATGCTGTTGGATCTTCCCAAACTACCTCGTCATATGTAATCACAAAATCACAGTCCTGGTGGATGTCTCGCCCTGCCTCTGTCATCTGCTCTGAATCTGATGGTGGCTCGGAGCAAGCTGAATCTCTGGCTCTAGTCTCCTCGATCGTCTCTATTTGTATTCTCTCACCATTGACGCGAAAGTATACCTTCCCGCTATCATGATCGGACACTGCCGTGGCTATGGCCAAGAACGGGCAACCTAGAATGATGGGGGTATCGGTCACGGACTCAGGGATCTCCATGTCCAACACAACGAAGTCCACAGGGAATTTCAGGCCCTGAATCGTGATGACAATGTCCTTCAGCAACCCCTTCAGCCTCTTGACAGATCAATCAGTAAACTGAAGGACCATCCTGCTCTGTCATAGAGGGCCTAACTCGAAGCGGTCGAGTAAGGCTATCAGAAGTAGGTTGATCGAAGACCCGCTGTCAATCAGAGTACGATCGAACCTCTCCTCCTGAATATGGCATCTGACATACGGGGCTCCTGCATCTGGCCTCTTGGCTGGCAGACGGTTCTTGATCGCAAAGCATGTGGCACGAGTGAGCACATGGATCTCTGACTGGTGGTTCCGCCTCTTCCTCCGAATTGTGGTCCTGTCTCTGAGTGATCTCTGAAGAGAGGTATGTGCTCCAAGGCCTCATGTAGAGTCAGTTGTATCTGAAATCGGTCCATCATGTGCTGGATGAACTCTAACTGATGGGACTTTTTGGGGTCTTTTTTATGCCCCTTAGCCAAGCGAAGTGCTCGGGGAAAGGGGACGGGTGGGTCCTTCTCAGATGAAGGACTAGGAATGGGTCTAGGTTGCTCAAACACGGCAGAATCCACACATACATCATCAATCAACACAGGTGGATCAGAAAATAGCAAACCCTTTCCTTTATTCACAGGAATGTCCTGAGGTACATGAACTGAAGGGAAAACAACATGACTAGCAGAAGTGGAAATGGTGGCCTCAGTACCACCCTTGGCATTTGGACTCGCGGCATCAGAACTGCGCTCTGGCTCGGCAAGTGGTCTGGTGGCATCAGTACCACCTCCTCCATCTGGTGAATCAACTGCCTCACTACCGTCGGTTGGATCAACATCCGCTGTGGATTCAGCACCACCGTCATCATCATGTGTCTGAGCAGCATCAGCACCGCTCTCCTCCTCGCCTGGCACTCCTGAAGTGGCATGGGGTCGTCGCTCAGACGAGGCGTCGCCTGCTGGCATCCTACCGCTCCTAAGTGTAACAAAGTCAGCATCAAACATATATGCAGTAATATCTCCAAGGGAATCACTAGGATTGGTGGTCTCTGTGAACTCTACCTGCTCAGACTTCCTCTTGAGGCTGTTCGGATTGGGCTCGATCTGGGCAGGAATGGCGGCCTTCCCTCTCACAATCTCCCTCATCTCCTGACAAAACTCGTCCATCTCCCGTCGGAAGGTGGCGTGCTGCTCGGTCATGAGGCAGGCTAAGTCATCCAAGGCGGGGTTCTCATAGGTCGGCCCATGAGAACTTGACGGGTGGCCTCGCTGGTAGTGAGGCTGCTGCTGCTGGTGAGGGAGAGAGGGGTACTGGGGATGATACTGTTGCTGAGGCTGCTGCTGCCTCCAAGACTGTCCCTACTGATAAGGATGAGGACCATACTGTGCTCTGTTGTGGGATGCGTGTTGGTGTGAAGGGAACTGGGGCTGCTACTGGTGATCTCGCTGCTGACCGTACTGGCCACCCTGAACTGGAGGCTGCTGCTGGAAACTGGTGCCTCCGGCCGACCAGCGGAATCTGGGATGGTCTCGTCGGATACCGGGCTGGGGTCGGTCATACCATATACCGTCGACATCCATCAACAGCTCCTGCTCATAAGTGGGTGGTGGGAGTACTGTCAGGGGCTAGTCCGGTTAATACACTACCATCTGGCTATTCTGAGATGGTGGTGACAGGACGTACTGCTGCTGCTGCAGCTGGTAGGGCTCTGCCTGAATATGGTGAACATGTCAGTACTGGGCGGAGGGCTGTCCCGAACTGCTGCTGCCGGTGTCTGCCGTGACCTGAGACGGGGCTGAGAAGCCGTCTATGCCTCCTGGAGACACATGATTTGGGTCTTCAGGTCACTCAGCGTCTATGCCATCTGATCGATCTGCGTCATGCCCTGGCACTGCTTCTTCTCTATCAACTCAATCCGGTCCAGCTTCTCGCTGACTATACCCATGTCAGCAGCCGTCGACTCGGCCTATGCTGTTGCCGCTGACGAAGTAGAAGGACTGGAATCGACCCGTGCTATCCTCTGAAACTACACGCTTGAGGCTGGGGGCATCCCTAAGTGTAGAGTCAGGTCTGGGACATCACTGTATAGTTCTCGGCCATCTCCTCATAGATGGCCCAGACTTGATCCTCATCCTTGGCAAAATAGGAGCTGCCACGTGATGCATTCAACAACCTCTGCAGCTCTGGTGTAAGCCCGCAAAAGAAGCTCTGAACTAAGTTCGGCTTTGAGATGTCATGGTGTGGGCATCTATTTGTAAGCTCTTTGAACCTCTTCCATACCTCGTGGAATTGCTCATTGGGGAGCATGGAGAAGTTGCTGATCAAGGCCCTCGCTGCATTCATCCACCCGAATGGATTGTACTTGTTCAAGTACTGGCTGCGGAACTGCTCCCAGGTGGTCACAAATCTCCCCAAATGATTCAGCCAGTTGGCTTCTCTATCAACAAGGGAGAACGGAAAAGCAATCATCCTGATGGTGTCCTCGTCCACCTATCAAACGTGGACGGTGCTGCAGATCATCTCGAACTCCTGGAGATGAAGGTGTGTCTCCTCAGTCGCGAGCCCATGGAAGCGGGGAAGGAGCTTAATCGTCTGTGGGGGGAACTTGAAGTCCTCCATGATCGGTGGAAGTACGATCCACCAGTGTGTAAGTGTTGATCCGGGGTTGTGCAACTCTCGCATCAGTCTGGCTGCTACTGGCTGGACCGGCTCCTCCGGTGCATCTGGAATCTCCCCCTCTCCTGCAGGTCTACGCTACTCTCGATCTGCTCTCATCCTCTCCATCTCTCTGTGCATCTCAACCATGAAAGCTCCCTGGTCTCTAATCTATTGTTGCATCGTCTCGAGGGAAGCTATCAAGGTGTTGTTGATCGCACCCCAGTCCAATACATATGTCTGCTCGGCTCTCGGCTCACCGGTGCGATCATCGCTGCTGTCGGCCATGGTCTCTACAAAGGCAAAAGACCCAAGCTCAGGTGCCAAAATATCATCTGTCTGCTGCTCTCTCCGATCAGGCACCTCAAGACTATCAGAAGAAAGGTGGTCGGGGGGGGGGGGGGGGGGGGGGCAGGATGGAAGCGAACTCGGGCTCGGAGAGCGGGTCTCGGCTCTCGCGAGCCAACCTAGATGAACGGGATGGAGTGCTCGTAAGCGGTGCAGCCAGAGGCTTCCTAAGAGACCTCCGGCCCATCATCTTGATCTGGCGAGTCGGGCGGATGGGATCTGGGAAGCAAACAGAATGGTCAAGCAAACCCCAAATTCACCAATGCAACGCGAGCTGATGACCGTAAAAGTTCGGTCTTTTATCTTGTCTTTTTTATTTTGATGATAAAACAGTCTAACAGAGCGATTAAGCAAGTTGTTGGGAATCTAGTGCCCCCAGGAGATTGTCTCGATCCCGAAGTAGATCTTTCCCAGCCAGTACAAGCCGTGGACCTTTTACTGGCTACCATATCAGCTCGCTCTGTTAAGGATATCGCGACCCGCTTTGCCGGAGATCGAAGCGATCCTCACTGGAGAACGACTAGCCCAGAAGCAGTAGTCTGAAGAGGGGTCAGATATGGCTCTACCTAGGGTGCGGGTCACTCTCTCGCTCAATCAAACCATCCAATGTGGGGGTTACTGTCCCAATACAAGATTTCAAAATAGACCACCAAAATAAAAATCCCACAAAATCTGGGTAAAGGTAAAAATAAGGGTCATTGCGACCCGGATCTCGGAGATCGGTCAATCAAGAAAAATAGACCACCAAATAAAAGTAATCAGACAAAAATGCCGAATAGCGGTCTCGCTATTTATTTAACCTCGTATAGCGACCAGGGTCGAACATAAGGAGCACAGATTGGCCAAGTGGCCTATGAAGTAGCCAGAAAATGAAATAAAATAAAGAAAATATTTTTGGTGGATTTTATGGGTTTTTAAATTTTTTTATTATGTTTAGTTATGAAGAAAATAGAGAAAAAGGCAAAAATGACACAATCAACAAATTATTTAAGACACAAAAAAGGTCAGAAAATTCCAATAAAAATATTTTTGGGTTTTATAATTTTTAAGTGTTTTTGGTAATTTTCTCAGATTTTTATATTTTTTTGTTAATTTTATTAAAATGGAATAAGGCTAAAAACTGAAATCAATGTGCAGCTAGATTTGAAAGGTTATTTAAAAATAGATAAATAACCTCTGAAAATATGGAGACAATTTTATATCCAACTACAGATAAAAACTAAGCTACATGATAAGAAATTGCATTTTTTTATTTTTTTTATTTTTTAATGATTTTTATAAGGTTTTAATGGTTTTTTAATTTTTAGGAGTTTTATATATCCAAATTATGCAAAAATTGGACTTAAGCATGAAACACTAATACAAACAATACCTATTTTTTTAGAATTTGGGGGGGGGGTTAGTATTTTTAGTTGTTTTTCCAATTCAAACATTAGCAAAAATAGGTGTTTTTTATTTTTTTAAAAATATAAACACAACTCAAAAATGTCCGAAAAAATTAATGAAATTTTTATACAGTGGCAGGGGCCAAGTGTCCAAATTTCACAAATTTTGGAGTTGATTTGATATTTTATTCAATCATCAAATAAGGCACAGCACACATGGACCTATTCGCAAGAGAAACAAGTTTCAGGGGCTAAAAAGAAACACGTGTGTTGAACAGGATTTTTCACGGGTCTAAAGTAATCCACACAAGACGGGATCACAATATCGCTGAGGCGGCCCGCGAGAAATCCTAATTCAAAAAACAATTAACCCACAACAGAAATCAAGCAATGAAAAGTGGTGCGGAATTAAAATTTATTATAACTCTAAAATAAGATGTGTATAGGTGCAAGTATGTGTAGAGGTCAAACACAGGGAGCAGACAGGTAGAACGGGGCAAAAAATGCGCAAAATGTGTGAATGTGATGTATTTGCCTATCTATGCAATTTTTTGTGGGTTTTTAATTTTATATTTTTTATTTAATTTTTAATTTTATGTTTTTGTATTTTGATTTTTAATTTACTGATTCTATATTTCCTTTTTATATTTTATATTTGTTTATATTTTCTTTTTTTAATAATGGAATATATATAAAGTAAGTAAAGAGGGGAATAAGCTATTTATAAAAAATAAGTAAAAATACTCTAAAATCAAGAAATAAAATGTTTTTGGCTTTTTTATATTTTTCTAATATTTTTATAATTTTTCTGAATTTTTCTTAATTTTTTGGTATTTTTAAAGTCAAAAATACTGAAAACAGTGAAGAAAATACAAGTCTGAAGCTAAAATGGAGAAAATAGAAAACAGTAACAAAAATTCTCCAAATTAATTTTCAATAAAAGATAATAGAATAAGGAAAATTCAGAGACAAAAATTAGATTTTTAGGATTTTTATAGAATTTTTAGGATTTTAATGAAGGTTTTTAGAGTTTTGTAATTTTTGGGAGTTTTGTTTTATATTTTTTTAGTGATTTTTGGACTGAAATAAAAACAAAAAAAATATGCAAAATATATTTTTTTGGGAGTTTTCTGAGACGATTTTATATTTTTGTAAGTATTTTATAATGCAAACAGTGCACAAAATGCATGTTTTTGAATTTTTATAAATATTAAAATACAATAAATATGAAAAATAAAAATATGTCGTGAAACTACTATGCAACAGGAATTTTAAGTAATTTTTGTAGATTTTTTAGAATTTTAGAGATGCATGCAATAATTATAAATAATAAAAAGAAACTCCATGCTAGCAAGGGCATTTTGATAATATGCGAAAAGCTCAGGGGGCTGAACTGTAAAATTTCCACAAAATTTTAATGTGTCAAAATACTTTCTGGGCCAAATATAAATATCTAAAGCCGCGAGGGCTTTTCTGCAAAAACGCCACCCCCTCACGTTACTTCCACGTGCTAGGCAGGGATCAAAACGCAATATCAGAGAACTTCGAGGGCAGCTATGCAAAAACTCCAAAAAGTTAACAATATTTAAAACAATTCTGGAACTATAATGAAATAGAGCAACCCCAAGGGGCTCCCCTACAAAAATGCCAAGTCACGTGCGTAGCACACGTGACTTGTCGAGGTACCCAAAAGTATTATTACAATAACCCGAGGGGCGGCTTGCAAATTCTATAAAAGTTTATAACGGCTAATGAAAGCTTTTATCTTAATAAAATATTACAAAAAAGGGCGAGGATACACTTGCAAAATTTCCTCACCAGCCGATCAGACGGCGGGGCGCACTTCACTTGCCACGTGTCGAATTGGTGCGTGCCGATGACGGTTGGGCTTGGACGTGCACGATCAGATCCTGCAGCAAAGATCAACAGCTGAGGCTTCGCGGAATCTGACGGCTGCTACTTCGCGGAAGGATCACGACCAAATCCGACGGCGGAGGACAGCGATGGAAGAACAAGGAGGACCTCCGGTAGGGCGAAATTCTCCGAGCTCCACTGCCGGCCTCTGTCAAGCTTGAAGCTCTCAAAATGGCCATATCACCTCCTGGAGAGGTCTTCTAGGTCCTGTAGGCGACAAAAGGAGCCGGAGCTCACCGGGTTTCTCCCACGACGGGAAGACGTTCCATCCCACTCCAGCGACGTCCAAAACTGCCCCCAGGTACTGTGTTGGCTTCAGGACCTGCACGAGAAAAGTGAAGGAGTCAGGGGCAAAATGCCCCGACCCCGCAGTGGGCCAAAAAAGCATGGATAGGTGGAAAACAAAGCTCGCCGGAGCAAGCTCCGGTGAGGTGATGGCTCGGGTGGTTAAATGGACAAGAATCGAAATGGAAGGGTTGGAATGGTTCCTAGGGCTACGGGAATTTTTAAAATGCAAGAAAATAGCAGAAAAATGTGACCTCGATGGCCGGGGGGCCAGAGATAGACCTCACGGTGGTAGCCGGAGATAGGGGGTGGAACGGCCGCTCAAGGCCTCGCCGTGCTTCCCTGGGTTGCTGGAGTGCTTGCTGTCACTAAGCTCAATCCTAAGCTTGCTCAAGGGAGCCAAAAACGAGGTCAAGAGGGGTTCAAGAGGTCAAGGAGGAAGAGGGGCGGTTTTTGAAAGAATGGCTCTGGAGGCTCAAAGATCGAAAATTATCGAGTGAATCGCGGGTCCATTCCCCTAGATAAGATATGGGCATGCATGGTCAACCATAGGGGAGGAAGTTTGCAGAAGGAAGTATCACGAGATGGTGAACGGAGAGACCTAGAAAAATGGGAGAAGAAGGCCAAAAACACATCTCTGACACTGTCCAGACCTCGGTCGGAGAGTTGACCGAGGTCAACCAAGGGAGAGATCTGGTTGGTCCACGTGGACTAACCAGAAAAAACCTTGGAAAAAGATTTATAAATTCAATTAAAAATAGTATTTGAATTTATTATTTTTTGGTTTCAAAATAAAAAATATTTAATATTTTATAAATTATTTTATAGTGATTTTTAATTACTTTTTTAGAAGTATTAATTACAACTTTCCTTTTATACCCTTTATAGGTATACATATCTATATATTTTATTATTTTATTTTTATTTTGTGAATTTTATTTATTTATTTTTGTTTATTATTTTATAAATTTATAAAATATTTTTATACACTTAAATTTATTTTTATTTTATTTTTCTGAAGTGTTTTATACACTTAATAAAAGAAGAGTATGTTTTATGTAGGTATATTTATAGGTATCATATCTATGTATTATATTACAAGTATTTTATTTCGGTATTTTATTTAGGTTTTTATTCTGATTTTATTGCACATATAAATTATAAATAATATTTATAAAATTATAAAAATATAAAATTATAAAAATAATTAATAAATAATAAAATGAATATTTTAATCTATACAAGTATACAATAGGGGTCAAAAACTCAACTTTCAAACCGTAGCTCCGCCAAATGCGAAACCACCACCATTAGATAGCTTATTTGAATTATATACAACTAAAGGTGAGTTTGATGCATTTGGAGTTTTTATTTGGGAGATACATGTATGGGAAGTTGGGATTTTAGAATTTTATTCAGACCATAACTTTTTATCTTTACATTATTTTTGAGTGAAATCAAATTTGTATTTTTCTTTATTTACTTATCTACAGCTTTCAGGTTCTAAGTTTCTTTATTTGAGATATACAAACTGGAACCAAAAATAGGTCCCAAAATGAATAAAGAATGGATAAACACAAAGGTATTTTTATTGTATTTTGGCCCTTATGTCCCCCTACTTTATTCCTGGTCGACCTAGTCATCGAGATGCCTAGGTCTCGGGCTTTCGGGTCATAAAATATTTACAATATTTTATTCTTTTTCTTTTCTTTATTCTATAATTTTGGCATTAAAAACCGCATTTTACACAAATTTTACACAAATATGCATGAAAGATAAAATGCACGAATTAACACTATTTACACGCATTTACGAGGGTTTTTAAGGCCAAAATGATAGAATAAAGATGATGAAACGTAGATTCATCATCCCCCTATACTTGCCTTTGCTAGTCCCTAGCAAACACTTATGCAATAAGTGCAGGAAAGAAAAACAAACAAAAGAAAAAGAAGAAAGTGGATTAAGTTTAATTGTCAAACTTGCCTTCACAAAATCAAAGTTTGGAGCTTAAGTCAGACCTTTGGAATTTTAGTGCAGGCGGAACCTTAATGAGAACCGGATTTGAAATCCAACAGTCCTTGAGAATCCCAAAACTCTGCCCAAGTCTCCTCAATAGCCAGGTCAGAAATATCTCAACTCATACGCAAACTCTTACGACTATGAAGCTGACTCGTATGGTGTAAGTGATAGTGGCTCTCCCCAACTAGAATGACAAAGAGGCTGACTTCTCCAGTATGACAACCCAATGATTCCCCAATCGAATGACTCTATCCTCGAGGAGCGGGGTATTCCCTTCTAAGTTCAAGTGGCAACCAGCTCAAGAGGAGGGGGTGAAGAGAAGAATGGACGATAGCCAGTGTAGCTACCTATCCTAGGATGCAAGACCACTGTAGTCAAGTCATCCAGCTGTAGGCTCACATAATATGACTTTGGAACTCAATCTTGCTTATTGACTTTACAACATATGTACATACTTTGCAGGCATTTTATTTTTGTACATGCCTGTCTCTTTTTATTTCGAAATACTATTCACAGCAACATTTACATAAGGAATTTTTCCTCTTGAGCCAGTAGACTATCCCTCTTTTGAAGCTTTATTGCAACCTACACTCTCCTGTCTTTAGAATTTCTCATCACTGGACAGGTTGGGGTGCACTTCCCTCCCTAGAGGAGGACAAGTGTTTCCACTTGTGTGCGTCTCATACCGGTAAATCCAATCCCCTCACCACTCCAACTGAGTTGAGCCATGTGAAAGGTGCATGTGTCCAAGTTAGGTCATTATCAACAAGAGTCGTGCGTGTGCTCCGAAATACTCTACTTAGGCAGTCAAGAATCCATTGAACCATGTCTCATAATCCTCAAAGAATTAAGTCAACTAGACCTGAAGTACCTCAAACCCAGCTCCTATAAGGTTCCTATTATTAGGTAGATTTTAAGGTTCAATCAAGCTCCAATCTCCAGATTTTATTTAGACTTGTTCAACCATCAAACTCAATCTCCAGATTTTTTGTATTTTTCAAAAAGATTTTTCAAATGTTTTTTGGTATTTTAATTTTGCAAATGTTTTTGGGATTTTTGAAAACAAAAAGTTTTTGGCTAAAAGTCAGGTTAAAAATATTTACACGGGAGTGCTTCTTATATTTACAAGAAGTGGATTTTAGGAATTTACAGGGTAAGTGATCAATTTTATAAGTATATATATAATGGATTTTGGTGTGATGTATATATTCCTCAAACTTATTTGAAAATCATTTTACACACGATTTTTGAAAACTATAGTCCAAAATAATTTTTACACACATTTTTACAAACATGTACACACATTTGAAAATCATTTTGCAAAAGTTTTCAAACAATATAAATAGATTTTTCAAAATTTTTGCAACCATTTTTCAAACCATTTGCAAATCATTTTTCAAACATTTATTTTACACAAAGAAAATAAACTTTACAAACCAAAATGTTTTACAAAGGTTGAAAACATGTAACAAAATATTTTCAAAATAGTTTTCAAAAGATTTTCACAAAGATTTTCAAACTATTTTTCAAACATTTTGCAAAAAACATTTTCACTTGATTTATTAATTAGTAAATACAAAAAGAATTTGAGGAATAATCAACATCTTTGTATTGGGGTTTTTAATGAATTTTAAATAATTATTAGCCTTGTTATTAAGAAAATACGAAAGTACGAGTTATGGATAAAGTATGTACGTAGTATATACGATCCCCCTATACTTAGCTTGAGCTATGTCCTCATAGATCAGAGAGGAAAGAGAAGACATAACTCGTACTGAGTATAGGAAAATCTAAAGAATAAATGAATGAAGGAGTGAATGAACAAATGAGAAGTTGACCGTCCCCCCTATGCTTAGGATCAAATAATCCTAAGTATAGCATACTGTACACAAAGCAGGGAGGGTCAAGGGTGGGAATAAACAGATCGTACTCAGATTGTCTCCCCCTATACTTGGGGTAAGATATCCTTAAGTATAGACAAGAAGAGGAAACAATGGAGAGGATCAAAAAAGAATGAAGGAAACTCGGGGTGCACACCCCCCTATACTTGGGACAAAGTACGTCCTAAGTATAGAAGACTGTCTACAAGGGGTGACACCTTTTTGATAGATAAAGAAAATAGAAAAGGAAAAGAAGAAAATAAGAAAAGAAGAAAAGAAATGAAAGTGGAAGAAGAGATCGTGAGTATGTACACACCACTCCCCCTATACTTAGGGTAAGAGAAGCCCTAAGTATAGGCAATAACAGGAGTACTAAAACGGAACGATGAATGAACACTCGGCTCGTCCACCCCCCTATACTTAGGACAAAGTACGTCCTAAGGAAGGCAAACACGAGGATGGATGGAGGAGCAATACGGGAGAGGGACTAAGATGAACAGAGGCGGATGTACAACACAGGATCAAGAAGGTAGAAAGCGAATCTTCTTGCGGGACTGTTGAGGAATAGATCTAGTGTGGTGTAGGTCGACATCGGGGTCCACAGTGGACGGAAGCCGATCAGGGTCGACAGGGTGAAGGCCCTCAGTGGAGTCAAATCGAAAAGGCACGAACTGGTCAATGGAAGTAGTATGGTTAGGTTCGCCCTTGGTGGTCCTATGGTGTGAAGGCGCAGACGTGTGAGTGGAAGAAGTATGGTCAGGTCTGCCCTTGGAAGTCTCACCGATGTCAAAGTGAAAAGGGACGAACTCATCCTCATCGGAAGAAGTGTAATCAGAGTTGTCCTGCGAGATCTCATCCAGGTCAAAACGAAAAAGAACGAAGTCATCAGTGGAAGTAATCAAACTCAGATCGTCCTCAAGAGTCTCACCCAGATCTTCTTTTTCATCAAGAGTCCATAAATTTTGAAAATTCGCATCATAACCGACCTCAATCATCATCACTTTAGAGTGACCAGGAACGGACTTATCAGTGGAAGTAGTCAAACCATGTCTGTCCTGTCTAGTCTTGGTATCTGCCCTCCGCTCAATGGTATCGATCACGTAGATCCTGCGGATTTCATCAACACATCGCCACACACCAGAAGGAGGAACTTCGAGGTCCATGCTTTCCGAGTCTTCCCCCTTTCGGAGGATTCCTCGGGTCTCATTAGCGGTCGCTAAACAAACATCTCTAATATCATCAGATCGGTCACAGGACTCGAAGTCATCTAGAATCGGTGAAGGTGCATCAGGTGCAGATCTCTGGTCAACTGTGGGTGTGGTGATCGATGCTTTGCTTTCGTCAACAAGACGGAAGCGAATCTCTCCTGATCCATAGTCAATAACGACCCTCGCAGAGGCAAGGAATGGTCGTCCCAAGATGATTGGAGAGGACTCCCCTGTGGAGTTCTCCATGGGCAACACGACAAAGTCAACATGGTAGCTCGTGCCCTGAATAGAAATGACGACGTTCTCAAGGATACCCTTCGGCCTCTTGATAGATCCATCAGCGAACTGAACGATCATCCTGGTTTTCTTGAGAGGCCCTAAGTGAAGAGACTGTACCAGCGAGAAGGGTAATATGCTAATAGATGCACCGCCATCCAGGAGAGTGTGATCACAAGTATAGTCAGAGATGGTGCAAGTGATGAAAGGGGTAGCTGTGTTCTTCTTTCTAGGAATGGGACAGTGTGTGATGGCGTGGGCAGTGGCCATGGTCATAATGTGATGCTCAGATCTGCTCCTCCGCTTTCTCTTCTTGGGAAGAGGAGCAGATAAACCGGTCATGGCCTGCTGAAGTGGGGCACGGATGATCTCATAAATAGCAACCACCACTTCAGGTTTAGTCAACATTTTTTTGAATTTTTGGACCTCCTCCATACAAGGGAAGAAGTCGGAATCATCATATGCACGAGGCATGCCAAGAGCAGTCTGTACAGCGGCATCCTCGGGGTCAAAGGTGGGACAGTGTGTGAATGGATCTGTGGTCAGAGGGTCTGGCAGATGGGCGCTCTCCTCACAGTCTAACTCAACTAAATGTCTCCCGAACTCTTTTTGTGTTTTTAAAATTTTCTTATTTTTTTGTATTTTGGGCGATTGCAAGCTCCCATGATCACCCACAAGGAAATCCGTATCCTCAACGAAAGTAGAATTAATCTGATTTTTCCTCAAGATAGCAAGATCGTCATTCATCGAATTAATGTTCCCTATCATCTGGTTCAAGACACACTCATGGAGATCGCGGGAGGTGACTCCAACAGGTCAGGCTCGGGTGGATGTGAAGGTGGAGGTGGATAATATACATGTGGAGGTGGAGGTGGATAGAAATCCGAGTCGTGATATTGCGGCTTAGGCGAGTATGTACAAAAATCAGAAAAAGTAGAAGGAGGCTCCTCCTTATAAAAGGGAGGTGGACCGACTGGAGTGAATGAGGGATCCACAAAGTCCGGATAAAATGCGCTCCAAGGGTCCATCTCAAAAAAGGAAATGATCGTGCGAACACGAAGGTCAAGTCAAGAGAGCGAAGAAGAAGGCGCAAATGCACAGAGATGATCTAGTATGCACACAAGCTATCACAAGCAAACTCACACAAAACAAACCCTCAATTTACCTACTCAACTCGGTAGAGACTGAAAAGTCAGTCTTTTTATGTTGTTTGTTTTAGAGTTAGGTGAGAAGTCAAAAAATGCACACACACTTAGGGGGCTGAAATGGGATTTGGGCACTAGTCCTTAGGGTATGCGCGAGCAAGTAAAAGCCAAGACATTGAGGGGATTACTCGCCCCAACACAAGATTTTTCTTTTTAGTTGATATTTAGAGTCAAGTAATGTTAACAGTCCCAATTTTATTGGTTGTCACTTTTTTTTGGATTTTTAATGAGAATGCACGATCCTAACGAGGAGTCAATTCTTTTAAGCTCCTAAATTGGCAAAATCAGAGGTAGAGGAGCGGAAAAGCAATGCAAGCGGCAAATCAATGATGAATGCTAAAGCATAAATGCTCACCTTGCCTCCAGCACTCTATATGCAAAGATGCTTAGCAGAATTGAAACCTGTCTATATGCAAATGCAAAGCCGATGAAATTGCCCTAAGTATGAGAAGCTGCTATTAGCGTGAAGAACCACAAGTCGGTCACCGATCTTCAATCCAAGAGTTCGGTCTAGGCTCACCCCTCCTCCTCTCGACACATCGAGTTCAGGAGCAGCGCTTGGTAGGGTGGGCTCGCGGCACGAAGGCTCGAAGATGATGAGGCGACTGTTTGAAGTTTTAAACTAAGTCCAAGGCGCACTATAGGTAATGCAAGATATTAAGGTGTTTGGACCTAATACTATCGACAAGCAGTCCTACAACTAGGGGCTCAATCACACAAAAGAAAGAAAACAAAACCGGAAAACAAATGAAAAAGAATGCGAAGAAAAACTGACAAAACCGCGGTGATCCCCCAAGTGTACATACACATGGAAATTAGGCTCGAGAGTCCAAAGTTCAATGTACCTGTATTATTACAAAATTTGGAGTCCCTCTCTCACTTAAATTACACAAATAAATAATGCACAAAAAATGCTCAACAATGTGCTTGTCTTCTCAAGTCCTCCCTGCCTTCTTTGATGCTAGGTCAGAAGTCTCCTTCCGCCTTCACGTGGGTGCACCGACGCCTAGGGTGGAGCGCCTCTCTTGATCCTCGGTTCCTCGCACAAAGTCCAACAAGGAATAGTGATTAGACAAGTAAAACAATGATATCAAATAAATGAGCAAATAAAGAAGGCAAAAATATAGACAAGTATCACAATCACAAGGCAAAAACCCGAACTACGCGTTGTTGCTCCCCGGCAACTGCGCGATTTGTTGAACAGGATTTTTCAAGGGTCTAAAGTAATCCACACAGGGCGGGATCACAATGTCGCTGAGGCGACCCGTGAGAAATCCTAGTTCAAACAACAATTAACCCACAACAGAAATCAAGCAATGAAAAGTAGTGCGGAGTAAAAATTTATTATAACTCTACAACAAGATGTGTATAGGTGCAAGTATGTGTAGAGGTCGAACACAGGGAGCAGACAGGTAGAACGGGGCAAAAAATGCATAAAATGTGTGAATGTGATGTATTTGCCTATCTATGCTATTTTTTGTGGGTTTTCAATTTTATATTTTTTTACTTAATTTTTAATTTTATGTTTTTGTATTTTTTATTTTTAATTTACTGATTTTATATTTCCTTTTTATATTTTATATATTTTATATTTTCTTTTTTTAATAATAGAATATATATATATAAAGTAAGTAAAGAGGGGAATAAGGTATTTATAAAAAATAAGTAAAAATAATCAAAAATCAGGAAATAAAATGTTTTTGGCTTTTTTATATTTTTCTAATGTTTTTGTGATTTTTCTGAATTTTTCTTAATTTCTTTGGTCTTTTTAAAGTAAAAAATACTGAAAATAGTGAACAAAATACAAGTTTGAAGATAAAATGGAGAAATAAAATAGAAAACAGTAACAAAAATTCTCTAAATTAATTTTCAATTAAAGATAATAGAATAAGGAAAATTCAGAGACAAAAATTAGAATTTTAGGATTTTTATAGAATTTTTAGGATTTTTATGAAGGTTTTTAGAGTTTTGTAATTTTTTGGAGTTTTTTTATATTTTTTATTGATTTTTGGACTGAAATTAAAACACACAAAAATATGCAAACAATAGTTTTTTGGGAATTTTCTGAGATGATTTTATATTTTTATGTATTTTATAATGCAAACAGTGCACAAAATGCTTGTTTTTGAATTTTTATAAATACTAAAATGCAACAAATATGAAAAATAAAAATGTGCCATGAAACTACTATGCAAAAGGTATTTTAGATAATTTTTGTGGATTTTTTAGAGTTTTAGAGATGCATGCAACAATTAGAATAACAAAAAGAAACTCCATGCAGGCAAGGGCATTTTGGTAATATGCAAAAAGCTCAGGGGGCTGAACAGTAAAATTTCTACAAAATTTTAACATGTCAAAATACTTTCTGGGCCAAATATCAATAGCAAAAGCTGCGAGGGATTTTATGCTAAAACACCACCCCCTCACGTGACTTCCATGTGCCAGGCAGGGATCAAAACGCAATATCAGAGACCTTCGGGGGCAGCTACACAAAAACTCCAAAAAGTTAACACTATTTAAAACAATTCTGGAACTATAATGAAATAGAGCAACCCAAAGGGGCTCCCCTGCAAAAACGCCAAGTCACGTGCATAGCACACGTGACCTGGCGAGGGACCCAAAAATAGTATTACAATAACCAGAGGGGCGGCTTGCAAATTCTACAAAAGTTTATAATAGCTAATGAAAGCTTTTATCCTAAGAAAATATTACAAAAAAAGGGCGAGGATACACTTGCAAAATTTCCTCACCAGCCGATCAGACGGTGGGGCGCACTTCACTTGCTACGTGTCGAACTGGTGCGCGCCGATGACGGTTGGGCTTGGACGTGCACGATCAGATCCTGCGGCAAAGATCAACGGCTGAGGCTTCGTGGAATCTGGAGGTTGCTACTTCGCGGAAGGATCACGACCAAATCCAACGGGGGAGGACAACGATGGAAGAACAAGGAGGACCTCCGGTAGGGCGAAATTCTCCTAGCTCCACCACCGGCCTCCGTCAAGCTTGAAGCTCTCAAAATGGCCAGATCACCTCTGGAGAGGTCTTCTAGGTCCTGGAGGTGACAAAAGGAGCCGGAGCTCGCCGGGTTTCTCCCACGATGAAAAGACGTTCAAGCCCACTCCGGTGACGTCCAAACTGCCCCCAGGTGCTGTGTTGGCTTCAGGACCTGCATGAGAAAAGTGAAGGAGTCGGGGGCAAAATGCCCCGACCCCACAGTGGGCGAAAAAAGCGTGGATAGGTGGAAAACAAAGCTCGCCCGAGCAAGCTCCGGCGAGGTGATGGCTTGGGTGGTTAAATGGACAAGAATCGAAATGGAAGGGTAGGAATGGTTTCTAGGGCTACGAGAATTTTTAAAATGCAAGAAAACATCAGAAAAACATGACCTTGATGGCCGGGGGGGCAGAGATAGACCTCACGGCAGCGGCCAGAGATAGGGGGTGGAAAGGCCGCTCAAGGCCTCGCCGTGCTTCCCTGGGTTGCTGGAGAGCTTGCTGTCACCAAGCTCAATCCTGAGCTTGCTCAAGGGAGCCAAAAACAAGGTAAAGAGGGGTTCAAGAGGTCAAGGAGGAAGAGGGGCGGTTTTTGAAAGAATGGCTCTGGAGGCTCAAAGATCGAAGATTATCGAGTGAATCGCGAGTCCATTCCCCTAGATAAGATATGGGCGTGCATGGTCAACCATAGGGGAGGAAGTTTGCAGAAGGAAGTATCACGAGATGGTGAAAGGAGAGACCTAGAAAAATGGGAGAAGAAGGCCAAAAA
The DNA here is from genome assembly GCA_037367405.1 of Ottelia alismoides. NCBI lineage: Eukaryota > Viridiplantae > Streptophyta > Magnoliopsida > Alismatales > Hydrocharitaceae > Ottelia > Ottelia alismoides. Next base: position 91,446 of record JAZKJV010004376.1, on the reverse strand, counting down.
CACATCTCTGACACTGTCCAGACCTCGGTCAGAGAGTTGACCGAGGTCAACCAAGGGAGAGATCCGGTTGGTCCACGTGGACCAACCAGAAAAAACCTTGGAAAAAGGTTTATAAATTCAATTAAAAATAGTATTTGAATTTACTAATTTTTGGTTTCAAAATAAAAAATATTTATTATTTTATAAATTATTTTATAGTGATTTTTAATAATTTTTTAGAGGTATTAATTACAAGTTTCCTTTTATACCCTTTATTGGTATACATATCTATATATTTTATTATTTTATTTTTTTTGTGAATTTTATTTATTTATTTTTGTTTATTATTTTATAAAGTTATAAAATATTTTTATACACTTAAATATATTTTTATTTTATTTTTCTGAAGTGTTTTATACACTTAATAAAATAGGAGTATGTTTTATGTAGGTATATTTATAGGTATTATTCCTATGTATTATATTACAAGTATTTTATTTTGGTATTTTATTTAGGTTTTTATTCTGATTTTAATGCTCATATATATTATAAATAATATTTATAAAATTATAAAAATATCAAATTATAAAAATAATGAATAAATAATAAAATGAATATTTTAATCTGTACAAGTATACAATAGGGGTCCAAAACTCAACTTTCAAACCATAGCTCCGCCAAATGCGAAACCACCGCCATTAGATAGCTTATTTTATATTATATACAATTAAAGGTGAGTTTGATGCATTTGGAGTTTTTATTTTGGAGATACAGGTATGGGAAGTTGGGATTCTGGAATTTTATTCAGACCATATCTTTTTTATCTGTATAATTTTTTGAGTGAAATCAATTTTGTATTTTTCTTTATTTAATTATCTACAGCTTTCTTGTTCTAAGTTTCTTTATTTGAGGTATACAAACTGGAACCAAAAATAGGTCCCAAAATGAATAAAGAATGGATAAACACAAAGGTATTTTTATTGTATTTTGGCCCTTATCTCCCCCTACTTTATTCCTGGTCGACCTAGTCATCGAGATGCCTAGGTCTCGGGCTTTCAGGTCATAAAATATTTACAATATTCTATTATTTTTCTTTTCTTTTCTTTATTTTATAATTTTGGCATTAAAAACCGCATTTTACACACATTTTACACAAATATGCATGAAAGAAAAATGCACGCATTAACACTATTTACACACATTTACTATGGTTTTAAGGCCAAAATGATAGAATAAAGATGATGAAATGTAGATTCATCAATGTGCAGAAAAACTGGGGGGCTTAATGTAAAATGCACACAAATTTCAACACATGTCCCAATTCATCCACGCATAGGGGTATATATGCAAATATCTAAAATAAAACTTCAATCCATAATAGTCATAAAACCCAAGACCTTACATGTAATTATCCCAGAAAAGTCACGTGTCGAAGCATATGCATCCACAAAATAAAGACTAAAGTACAATAAACTACAGGTCCTAGTATGCAAATTGCCCAAGTGTGCTAAGTTATTTAATAGACTAAACAAGAACTGAAATAAAATGCAGGGGGTCTGGTGCAGATTAGCCAGCCAAAGAGCGTGCGGGTCACGTAGGGGGCCACGTGTCTGGTGCAGATGGGTCGGTGGATGTGCGGCTCTGATGACACCTCCTGGCTGATCGGATGGTCCAGGCACGAGGGCAGACGGGTGCACGTGGCTGTCAGATCGTGGATTTAACGGCCTGCCAGTGGCAGGTAACGAACGACTATGATGACGTCTGGAAGTGATCATGTCTGGAATGGGTCTAGGCTGCTCAAACACGGCAGAATCCACACATACATCATCAATCAACACAGGTGGATCGGAAAATAACAAACCCTTTCCTTTATTCACAGATATGTCCTGAGGTACATGAACTGAAGGGAAAACAACATGACTAGCAGAAGTAGAAATGGTGGCCTCAGTACCACCCTCGGCATCTGGACTCGCGGCATCAGAACCGCGCTCTGGCTCGACAACTGTCTAGTGGCATCAGTACCACCTCCTCCATCTGGTGAATCGACGGCCTCAGTACCGTCGGCTGGATCAACATTCACGGTGGCGTCAGTACCACCATCATCATCATGTGTCTGAGCGGCATCAGCACCGCTCTCCTCCTCACCTGGCGCTCCTGAAGTGGCATGCGGTCGTCGCTCAGACGAGGCGCCGCCTGCTGGCATCCTACCGCTCCTCGGTGTAACAAAGTCAGCATCAAACATATATGCAGTAATATCTCCAAGTGAATCACTAGGAATGGTGGCCTCTGTGAACTCTACCTGCTCAGACTTCCTCTTGAGGCTGTTCGGATTGGGCTCGATCTGGGCAGGAATGGCTGCCTTCCCTCTTACAATCTCCTCTCATCTCCTGACGAAACTCGTCCATCTCCCGTCGGAAGGTGGCCTGCTGCTCGGTCATGAGGCGTGCTAAGTCATCCAAGGCGGGGTTCTCATAGGTCGGCCCATGAGAACCTGACGGGTGGCCTCGCTGGTAGTGAGGCTGCTACTGTTGGTGAGGGAGAGAGGGGTACTGGGGATGATACTGCTGCTAAGATTGCTGCTGCCTCCAAGACTGTCCCGCTTATAGGGACGAGGACCATACTGTGCTCTGCTGTGGGATGCCTGCTGGTGTGATGGGAACTAGGGCTGCTGTTGGTGATCTCGCTGCTGACCGTACTGGCCACCCTGATATGGAGGCTGCTGCTGGGAACTGGTGCCTCCGGCCGACCAGCGGAATCCGGGATGGTCTCGTCAGATACCGGGCTGGGGTCGGTCATACCATATCCCGTCGACATCCATCAACGGCTCCTGCTCGTAAGTGGGTGGTGGGAGTACTTCCAGGGGCTGGTCCGGTTGATACACCACCATCTGGCTGTCTTGAGATGGTGGTGACGGGACATACTGCTGCTGCTGCGGCTGGTAGGGCTCCGCCTGAACATGGTGAACCTGTCGGTACTGGGCAGAGGGCTGTCCCGAACTGCTGTTGCCAGTGTCTGCCATGACTTGAGACGGGGCTGAGAATCCGTCTATGCCTCCTGGAGACACATGATCTGGGTCTTTAGGTCACTCAGCATCTGTTCCATCTGATCAACCTGCGTCATGCCCTGGCACTGCTTCTTCTCTATCAACTCGATCAGGTCCAGCTTCTTGCTGATGATACCCATGTCAGTGGCCGTCGACTATGCCTATGTTGCTGCCGCTGACAAAGTAGAAGGACCGGCATCGACCTGTGCTATCCTCTGAAACTGCACGACCTGTGGCAGGGGGCGTCCCTGAGTGTAGAGTCGGGTCTGGGACATCACTATATAGTTCTCGGCCATCTCCTCATAGATGGCCCAGACCTGATCCTCATCCTTGGTGAAATAGGAGTCGCCACATGATGCATTCACCAACCCCTACAGCTCTGGTGTAAGCCCGCAAAAGAAGCTCTGAACTAAGTTCGGCTTCGAGATGTCATGGTGCGGGCATCTATCTGTAAGCTCTTTGAACCTCTCTCATGCCTCGTGGAATTGCTTATTGGGGAGCATGGAGAAGTTGCTGATCAAGGCCCTCGCTGCATTCGTTCGCCCAAGTGGATAGTACTTGTTCAAGTACTCGGTGCGGAGCTGCTCCCAGCTGGTCACAAATCTCCCCAAATACCTCAGCCAGTTGGTTGCTCTATCAACAAGGGAGAATGCAAAAGCAATCATCCTGATGGTGTCCTCGTCCACCTGCCCATCGTGGACGGTGCTGCAGATCATCTCAAACTCCTGGAGATGAAGATGTGCCTCCTCAGTCATGAGCCCATGGAAGCGGGGAAGTAGCTGAATCGTATGTGGGAGAACTGAAGTCCCCCACGATCGCTGGAAGTATGATCCACTGATGTGTAAGTGTCGGTCCGGGGTTGTGCAACTCCCGCATCGGTCTGGCTACTACTGGCTGGACTGGCTCCTTCGGTGGGTCTGGAATCTCCCCCTCTCCTGTGGGTCTGCGCTGCTCTTGATCTGCTCTCATCCTCTCCATCTCTCTGCGCATCTCGACCATGAAAACTCCCTGGTCTCTAATCTGTTGCTGCATAATCTCGTGGGAAGCTATCAAGGTGTTGTTGATCGCACCCTGGTCCAATACATATGTCTGCTCGGCTCTCGGGTCACCAGTGCGATCGTCGCTGCTGCCGGCCATGGTCTCTGCAAAGGCAAAAGACCCAAGCTTAGGTGCCAAATTATCATATGTCTGCTGCTCTCTCTGATCAGGCACCTCAAGACTATCAGAAGAAAGGTGGTCGGGGGGGGGGGGGGGGGACAGGATGGAAGCGAACTCGGGCTCGGAGAGCGGGTCTCGGCTCTCACGAGCGAACCTAGATGAACGGGCCAGAGTGCTCGTAAGCGGTAAAGCCAGAGGCTGCCTAAGGGACCTCCGACCCATCATCTTGATCTAGAGAGTCAGGCGGATGGGATCTGGGAAGCAAACATGATGGTCAAGCAAACCCCAAATTCACCAACGCAACGCGAGTTGATGACCGTAAGAGTTAGGTATTTTATCTTATCTTTTTTATTTTGGTGATAAAATAGTCTAACAGAGCGATTAAGCGAGCTGTTGGGAATCCAACGCCCACAGGAGACTGTCCCGATCCCAAACTAGATCTTTCCCAGCCAATACAAGCCGCAGATCGTTTACCGGCTACCCTATCAGCTCGCTCTGTTAAGGATATCGCGACCCGCTTTACCAGAGACCGGAGCGATCCTCACTAGAGAACGACTAGCCCAGAAACAATAGTATGAAGAGGGGTCAGATATGGCTCTACCTAGGGTGCGGGTCACTCTCTCGCTCAATCAAACCATCAAATGTGGGGGTTACTGTCCCAATAAAAGATTTCAAAATAGACCACCAAAATAAAAATCCCATAAAATATGGGTAAAGGTAAAAACAAGGGTCGTTGCGACCAGGATCTCGGAGATCGGTCAATCAAGAAAAATAGACCACCAAAATAAAAGTAATCAGACAAAAATGCCGAATAGCGGTCTCGATATTTATTTAACCTAGTATAGCGACCAGGGTCGAACACAAGGAACACAGATTGGCCAAGTGGCCTACGAAGTAGTCAGAAAATGAAATAAAATAAAGAAAATATTTTTGGTGGATTTTATCGGTTTTTAATTTTTTTTGTTATTTTTAATTATGAAGAAAATAGAGAAAAAGGCTAAAATGACACAATCAACAAATTATTTAAGACACAAAAAAGGTCAGAAAATTCCAATAAAAATATATTTGGGTTTTATAATTTTTTAAGTGTTTTTGGTAATTTTCTCAGATTTTTATATTTTTTTGTTAATTTTATTAAAATGGAATAAGTCTAAAAACTGAAATCAATGTGTAGCTAGTTAAAAGGTTATTTAAAAATAGATAAATAACCTCTAAAAATCTGGAGACAATTTTATATCCAACTACAGATAAAAACTAAGCTACAGGAGAAGAATTGCATTTTTTTAAATTTTTAGAATTTTTAATGATTTTTATAAGGTTTTTATGGTTTTTCAATTTTTAGGAGTTTTATATATCCAAATTATGCAAAAATTGGGCCTGAAGCAAGATACACTAAAACAAACAATACCTATTTTTTAGAATTGTTGGGGTGGTTTTTAGTATTTTTAGTTGATTTTCCAATTCAAACAGTAACAAAAATAGGTGTTTTTGATTTTTTAAAAATATAAAAACAACTCAAAAATGTCCCAAAAAATTAGTGAAATTGTTACACAGTGGCAGGGTCCAAGTATCCAAATTTCACAAATTATGGAGATGATTTGATATTTTATTCAATCATCAAACAAGGCACATCACACAGGGACCTATTCGCAAGAGAAACAAGTTTCAGGGCTAAAAAGAAACACGTGCAGAAAATCTAGGGGGCTTAATGTAAAATGCGCACAAATTTCAACAAATGTCCCAATTCATCCACGCATAGGGGTATATATGCAAATATCTAAAATAAAACTTCAATCCATAATAATCATAAAACCCAAGCCCTTACATGCAATTATCCCAGAAAAGTCACATGTCGAAGCACGTGCATCCACAAAATAAGGACTAAAGTGCAATAAACTGCAGGTCCTAGTATGCAAATTGCCCAAGTATGCTAAGTTATTTAATAGACTAAACAAGAACTGAAATAAAATGCAGGGGGTCTAGCGTAAATTACCCAGCCAAAGCGCGTGCGGGTCACGTGGGGGGCCGCGTGTCTGGTGCAGATGGGTCAGTGGACGTGCGGCTCTGATGACGCCTCCTTGCTGATCGGATGGTCCGGGCACGAGGGCAGACGTGGGGTGCACGTAGCCGTCAGATCGTGGTCTAGCGGCCTGTCAGTGGCAGGTAACGAACGGCTCTGATGACGTCTGGAAGTGAGGCGTGATCTGACGATGGAGAGAGGGTCTGGATGAACTCCTCCTTGGCGAAGTTCGCCGTGAACTAGAGGTGCTCTGAGCGTCCGATGGAAGATCGGGAAGGAGGGTTCGTCTCGCGATGATGTTCCGCGTCGGGTGGTGGTGACTGATGGAGCTCCCACTGATCCAATCCTCCGATGAGGGAAGAGGGACCTGGGCTACTCCGGCGAGGTGTGCGAGATGCGACATAGGGGGGTGACTCGCGCTTATTGACCTGCAAAGGGAAGCTCGTGCTCGGAGGAAGACTCCGGCATGGGTTATTTGATAAACAGTAAAGGAAGCGGGGTGGCTTGGTGAAGGGGGTCCCAGCGGAGGCGGCGGAGGGGACCTATCCCGATCTTGGCTCGGATAGCCAAGATCGAGGTGATCAGATCGTGGAAGAGGGGGGACGATGGGTCGGTGCGCCTATCTATATAGATAAGATGAGGAGACGGAGCTCCAACCACTAGGGCGGAGCCGGCAGAGCAAGATATGAGTGATCGAAGATGCTCTAAGGTCTATAAGCTAATGGAAGTACCTGATGGTCGGAGTCGTCTGTAGGGGAGTTGATGATCCTCGTACGGTCTTATCCTCGATGGAGCGATGCCTCCAGAGGCTCGGGCTCGTCATGGCGGAGCTCGACGACGATGGTCGCCGGACCTAAAGCTACGTCTCCAAACACTCGCTGCAACACGGTCCAACGCTCACTGCCACTCGAGGAGGAAGGTGGAGGTCACCTAGTCGAAGATGAGGGGCCAAAGGTGCGGAGGAAGGCGGCGGGTGCTCAGGCTATATAGTGGTAGGGGTCCGAGAAGATGGGAGTCGGGCGCGCGAATTGAGGCTCGGACCCCTAGAAGAAGATCGGGCGAAGAACGCGGATGTGCCCTCGACAATCGGAGCTCGGAGTTTGGCCAAATGGAGGTCGGGCAAAATCGAGGAAATTCGGAGAAGTCAGGCTATTTAACAGGATCCGCGAAGAAGAGGTCCGCGGGGAGAGTTGACCGGGGATCAACATCCCCCGTGGACCAATGAGGAATTCAGCATTTATTAATTATTTGTAAATTAAATAAAAATAGTAAATGATTTTATTTCAAAATATTTTCAACATGAAAAATGTTTATTATTTTTCAAGTTATTTTTTAATGAATTTATTTATTTTTTTGAAAAAATAAATTAATGTATATACATATTATATTATTATATACAGGTATAAATACCTATGTATTTTACACTTTTATTTTTATTTCTTATTTTTGTATAAATATCCCAATTTTATATTTTATTTATTCACGACATAAAATTTAGGATATAAAATAATTTTTATTTGGTTTTTATTATTTATTTACAAGGATAAAATAAATAGGTGAATGCATATATATACATGGTATATATAAGGGTGAGAGAGAGAATTTATTTTCTTTTTTTATTTTTCTAATTTTTCTTTTATTTTTAGAAATGTATATAGAGTGTGAGAAACACATAAATAATTTTATTTTATGAAAAAATATATACACTAAGAGGGGGTTTTGTACAAGGTTGAGGTGCCCTATCTCTCTCTACTTATTTTATTTTGCGGTCAGGCCAATGATTGGCCCTCCCTTGGGTTTAGGTCACTCAATATTTATTCTAAATATTTCCCTCTTTTTCTTATTTCTTTATTCTTTTATTTTTGCACAAAAACATGCTAATTATTGGTACACAAAGCATGCAATTTGATAACTTATTATATTTACAACATATACATGGTGTTTTGCAAAGATTTTTAGCTAAAATAAAAGAATAAAGAGTGATGAATGAGTATTCATCATATACACATTGTACTCATCCTTTTAGTATACAAGTGACTACAATCAAAAATAATTAATGCCCTCGTTATGCTTGATATCTTTGACAACAAATCTTGCTTTAACATTTTCAATGGATTCATTTGATTGGATTTTCTCATAGATGTCTATCAACACCCAATATAATAGCGAAACATCGTAAGGTAGATTGACCAACTCCCACATTTTGTTGGAAATAATTGAGTACAATTCACTCTTATTTCTTAAACCAAAAAGGGGGAAACACATGTAGGTGCATCTAAGAAAATTTAAAAATCAAGACAACCAAGAATCAAGGAGAGTCCGAGCAAGGTAGACAACATTCTCAACATAGAACCTCTCAACATGAAAAAATACATCGATTCTAGCAAGCCACAGAATCCACAAATCCCCTACTAGTAGAATCTTTCGGCATTTGGACGAAATAGAGAGTTGAGAAGAGATTCCCAGAGTGACGACATGTTGTTATGATCAACCCAAGTCACACCCAAGATACGCCAGAAACCATTCGTCTTTTCACATCCTAGAAACAAGTGTTCAGCGGATTCGAAGCTAGAGCTGCACAGAACACATGAGTCCACCTCAATGCGAAAGATGCGAGTCCACCTCTCCCTCGTGAGCAGCCTCCCATGCCTAAAAAGTCATAAGAAGACTCTAACGTGAGCTGGGATCCTCAGCTCCCAAATCATTCTACAATCCTTAACAAGGTCCCTCTTGAAATGGTTCAGCACTCTTGATCAACAAGGAGTAGGCCTTCTTGATAAAGAACTCGTCTTCTCTCCAAACCCAATGGTCACTACCAAAAGTGGGGCTCTTGGAGGTAGATAATGATTCCAACAGATCTGTAACACTTGCATATGTCGCTCAGAGAGCGCTCCGACGAAAACAGGTCTCCAGACACCGTCATCCCACAAATCAGCGACACATGCACTTTTGTCCTCAGCCAGGTCATATAAGCGTGGGAAGATGGTAGTTATAGGCCTGCCATCCGTCCATTCATCAGTCCAGAATAAAAAGTTACAACCATTACCTAAGCGCTGACGGAGTAGATGAAGAAGATCAGGGAGAATCGCACGAATACCCTTCCATAATGCCGTCACAAACCTTATGTGACGAAGGCCACTAATAGAGCGAGCCTTGACCCATAGATATTGCATAATAGCCTACTACAGACGTCCTCCTTGTCGCCCTAAATTCTCGTAGCCCATTTCAGCAGAAGGGCATGGTTCATCAATTCCAGTCTCGACACCCGAGGCCCCATTCATGCTTGAGCAATGTGACCGTTTGCCAATCCACAAGATGCAGTGCAGAATGAAAGGTCATCCTTCCAATGTTTTTTTCTTCTAATGAATATATATCGTCCTTATGTGTGGGTGGATCACCCTCAATCAGATATACAATGACGTCGCTTCAGTGGTCCTTAGTCATCCTAGATTTCTTACTCCGTTAGCCATCTTATATTTCTACTCCATCTAGGTTTCACATCTTCTTCTAACCGGTTTACTATGGTTGGTCTACTTAAAGCCAACACCGTATATGGGAGCTTTTTTTTACTTATTCGATATGCGGTGACAACATCAGATATCAGATTTTTAGGAATATAAGCTGTCATGGGAAGACATTCTCAAAGAAGGCACCATCAATATTAATGTTTATGATCTCTAATTTAATTATCAGAAATATATTAGCGTAGCTATTCCCCACATAGCATCAGAAGCCCCATCAATAATGTTTTCGAAAAGAGTCAATTCATTCATCTTAAGGAAAAATTTTCAAGAACAAAAGATCACGCAAAGTTAGGGGACAGTAAGCAACAAATTAGGGGCCCGCTCATGAGTAGGGAACAAATATTAGCAAATAAAAAAAATAATATGATATGATCCGCACGAGAGAAATTTCGGAGAAATTTGATTCGAGGTCAAAGTGTCTGAAGATATCAAAAAGACCTCACAGTCATTTTAAATAGAAGCAAATAAGTCTCACAATTCTCTTTTTACACAAATGACAGTGATCTACTGAAGTTATATTGAATTTGCCGAGGATATCTTTCCTGATAATTTTTTCATGTGCCAAAATTATTAAAAGCTGTATTCAGATTTCTGCCTCATATATAAATTGCTAGTACAAAGTTATATAAAATAGGATTGACCATGTCAACTACAGTTCTGTATTTTTTATCATCAAATGGAATTGGATTAATGTGAATATGATAAACTAACTGCATGAACTATCTAAATAGACTTGCATTGTTTATTAGGACATACCAGACATGCATGTATTCTTCATCTTTATATAACCTAAGTCATATACGAGTTTTTCCTATTTGTGTTTTTATTTCAATCTTACATACTTGATTTTTTTAAGGCTTAATCCTTATTTTTAAGCAGATATATAATACAATACTTATTTTTATCATCTATGAAGTTGATAGCTTTTTTATTGTCTATATTTAATTATAGCATTAAATTGACAAATATCTGAGTATACTAAATTTAAAACTTCACTATTCGTAGTCACTAAACGGAAGGAACTTCTAATTTGTTAATCATGTGCATATATAGATTTTACATTTGCTAGATTTATTAGGTTGTGAAAAGCTATGATACTGTCTCATCATTATCTGTACATCGTTGAAATTAACAGGGCATATATTTAGCATGCAAAATATCAACTGATTCTACTACATTTGAAATGATAAGAGTGTAAGAAATAGAGCTAAAATAAGTTAAGTTAATACATCCGCAATTGTCACATCTTACGTGGAAATGTGATACTGATATCATTTACCAAATATTTTTCCGTGTCTAAAGGAAACTACCATAATATATTTAGGTTTTTTCTTTGATTCTTTTTTCGTTTTTCGTTTAGCTTTCCATTTCTTTATCTCCTTATTCTTACTCGTCATATTCATCTTAACGGTAAACGAAGACCAAAACTGATGTCTGATTTCCGTTTGACCATACCGAGTTTGAAAATTTAGAGATCAATTTTTTTATTTCCAAATATTTACCATTGTATTATTATAGTAGCCATTGTCTTCCTAGCAGAAATAACAAGTTTATAAAAGCGAGAAATGATGCAATCATGACATATGGGATCATGTTACTTCATGTTAGGATTAGGATCATATTAGGTTAGTAATCTTAGTGTATGTGGACTCGTAATCCTAATAGTATTTGAGTTGTATTCTATTTCTAGTTCTGATGGGAATAAGACTATGGGTTTGTAATAGTCTATCATACTTATCCTTATGAAGTTAATCTAAGGACATGTACTTGTCTCTTCTCAAAACTATCCATAATATCTTTCAGTGAACAAAATCATGGGCCTTCTCCAAATCAATAAAATTCATATGGAGGGTCTTCCTTTTAGCTCTATAAATCTCCATCATTCTTCTCAGGAAGTGGATGTCTTCAATAGTTGAGCGACCTCTCATGAATCCGAATTGATTTTCTTTTACTTTGTAAGCTTACATCAACCTTCTTTTTAACGCGCATTCTCAAATTTTCATAGTGTGACTCATCAGCTTGATACCTCTGTAGTTTGAACAATTTTGAGTGTCTCCTTTGTTCTTATAAAGAGGCACCATGATGTTTCTCCTCCAATCCTCAGGTATTTTCTTGTTTTGCCAAATAACATTGAATAAATTTTTAAGCCAAGTCAAACCACGCTCACCTAAAAACTCTCCAAACTTCTATAGGAATGTCATAAGTTCTAAACCTTTCCAAGGTCTCATAATCTTCAAAGCCTCCTCTACTTCCTTCCTTTGTATTTGTTTATACCTTGCACATTCAAGTAACTTTCACTGCTAGCTAGATCTCACAAAATGACCTCTCTATTTTCTTCTCTAATGAAAAGCTTATTGAAAATACTGCTCTATCTAACTCTATATCCTTCTGAGTAAGAAGCATTTTACTTTCCTCATCCTTAATGCATGTCACTTGAGAATGATCTTTGATCTTTCTTTCTCTTGCTTTAGTCTACCTGATTATATCTTCTGGCTCTCCTTAGAATAGAGATTTTTTGTAAAAACTTCATAAGCTTTTGACTTAGCTTTGCTTACAATCATTGTTACTTCCTTCTTCATTATTGTGTAGAGTGGATAGTTTTCTCTGTTCTATCCTTGGACATAGCTTTAAAGCATGCCCTTTTAATTTTGAACTTCTCTTGCACCCAAGCACTCTGCCACCAAGCCTCCTTTTAGACTAGAGCTCCACCTTTTGACTCTCCTAGCATCTTTTTAGCTACCCTTCGGATACAAGATGCCACTGCCTCCCACATCTCATTTGCACTTCTGTTATAATCACAATATATGTCTTCTAAAACCTTCTTCCTGATGCTTGATTGCTTCAATTGAAGATTCTACCATCTAGTTCTAGTGAGCTTGAAAACCGTCCTTTTCTTTACCAGTCCTTTTATTTGCACATCTATAACTAACAAGCGATGTTGGATTGTCAAACTCTCTCCTAGGATATTTTGCAGTCTTTACAATACAAACTCAATGCAAAGTAATCTATATGTGTTCTAGTTGGGCCAGTCATAAGTAATTAAATGCTCCTCCCTCTTCTTGAAGAGAGAGAGAGTGTGTGTGTGTTTTATATGAAAAGATTATAAGCTGTTACAAAATCTAAAATGACTTTTCCCCTTTACATTTCTATCCTCGAAACCATAGTCTCCATGAACTCTAGCATACCCTGAAGCATCCTTTCTCACATGTCCATTAAGATCTTCACATAGTTATCATCTCTCTTTATGGGATTTCTTGCATAATATTATCCAAATTCTCTTATTAATCTTGTTTAATCATTTCATTTAAACCAATTTGTGATGCATAAACTGAGATAGTATTTGGAATTTCTTCTTCGCGCACTAATTTTAGCAGAATAATCTGATCCCCGAATCTTTGCACCTTAACCACATAATCCTTTAAATCCTTACCAACAACCACTCCAACACCATTTCTTCCCTTATCTTTACCTGAATACAAAAGTTTAAAGCATATCTTCTCGATCTCCCTTGCTTTCTTTCCAACCCATTTTGTCTCTTGGGGACATAGTATCAGAATATTCCTTCTTTCCATCGTATCTACAATCTTCATTGACTTGCCAACCAAAGTGTTAATGTTCCAACTACCTGCCTACAACTTCCTTTGCAACCTCTTTTGGACTAATTTATTTATTCATATGTCTCCATCATGCAACAACCCTTGCAAATTTTGGATAGCATCCAGTTGGAGATGTAGTGAAACTGGCTTATTTACTCGCATGTGTTCCTCATACAAGAACCCTTGCAATTTTGAACTATATATGAACAGCGATGTAGTGGCCATTGCCAACTTCTCATTGCATTTGGGTGATGCAATGCGTCACTAGTAGTGAACGCCTCAATGAAATCTAAATGTTTACTTAAATCCATTTTGAAAAGATCTGAACTATTTTGAGACAAATCCCTCAATATTATATTCCTTGTGAATTGTAAAATATAAATAAAAGATAATTTTTAAATGAATAATGTTTAATATACTGTGCGTACATAACACTAGAAAATATATCAATGATATCTAAAATATTTATTGTCGTTTCATCAGTGTGTCGTGTCAGTGTATCTTTGAGGTTATATGGTGGTGGTGGTAGTAGTAGTAGTATTAGTAGTAGTAGTAATAATAATAAGGGATATTTACACCTATAACCCTGAGTAGTTCTGTAAGTACCTAGAAACCCTCGATAATCAGGAATTACACATAGGACCTCGAGTCATCCTTAACTCTTGCATAGCATAACCCTCAGTAGTTTCTTAATTACACACTTAACCCTAAGGAGTACATTCCATCCATTTCTCCATTAATTATAACGAAATCCGTTATGTAACCCACCTTTAAGTTCATCTTATTTATAAAGGATACCACTTCTCCTTCCCTTCCGTCTTCCTTCAACCTCCCTTCCTCCTCCTCGACCACCCTTCGATTCTGTAAGGTCGGGGGGGTGCTTTGAGAGGGACTCGACGATGGATTTCCAGGGGGAGGGCTTCGAGCTTAAAACGACAGGTGGGTCTTGCTCTTGCAGGAGACCGGCTACGAGGGTGCTGGGGGGTTCTTGCAGGGCGGGGGGGGGGGGGGGGGGGGGGGGGGGGGGCTCTTGCAGGTCGGGTGTGTGGCCTCTTGCAGGCAGTCGGGGGCAGGGATGCGAGGGGTTCTTGCCGAGGGGGCTCTTGCAGGTCGGGCGGGGGGTGTCTCTTGCAGGTCGGGCGAGGTGGGGGTGGGGGGCTCTTGCAGGTTCGGGTGCAGGGGCTCTTGCAGGTCGGGTGCAGGGGCGTGGGTTCGGGGGGTGTCTCTTGCAAGTCAGGCGGGGGCAGGTGTTACAGCTAGCAAGTAAAAATAATAAAGGCTTTTGTTTGCGGGGGGGGAGGTTTGCAAGGGTATCCTTGCAATTTTCCCACCCAATTGACGCCCTATTTCATTCCAGCGTCTGACGTCCAGTCTGACCCTTGTGTAGTCCGCCCAAAGCTGTGAGGAGAAAAGAGAGAAGAGGAGAAGAAGAGAAAAAAGAAGAGAAGGAGAGGAGTAGGGTAAGGTCCTACTTCCAACCATCTTCCTATTTCATTTTTCCCATGTTGTATTGAGTTGTTTTGTGGCATATTAGGTTTGTTATATGATTTTTTTTGTTGTGTAAAAATAAGAGGAAATAAATTTCGGATTTTATGGTTTGATATTATGAGATAGGTATATGATCTAGTTTACATGTAGAGGAATAGATCTTGAAGAAAAATCTATCGTAAAAGTATAAGGGTGGAACAAGATCATGAGATTTTACCCTTGCATTCAACAAACCAATGTGGAAGTGTGTTGTTAAGGTAAAAGAATGGATGATAATGTAGGATTGATATCATTGTTGTCAATATTTGTTGTTGGGACAATGTTATTGATAGTGGTAGAATTTGATTTAGTTTTTCATTTGAAAGAGATGATTAAAATTTTTTGTTAAAAAAGGAATGTGAACAACATGGTGAAATTAAGTTACATGAACGTTTTTCTTGATTTTTGTAAGGGAATGATGGTGAAATAAGCTTACACTCTTATGGATTATGTGATGGTCATAAGGTTATGTTATATTATTGAGTATAAGAGTTTAAACAGTGAATAATAACCCATTTGGATGAGAGAATTGGAGATTTAAGGAAAGATAGTATGATAAAAAGATACCACATGGAAAAGATGAATGTGGGGTTATGTGTGTGAATGTGGGAGTTCTTTTAGGATTATGAGTTTGATGATTTGAAGAAGAAAAAAAATTGAAGAGATGACCAATATTATGAGAGTTGTAGAAATATCAACGGAGTATACTTATGGAAATTGATGGGGAAAATGTTAGATGGGAAGTGGTGACGATATATGAGACATAGTGTATGAATGTAAATATTGATGAAAAAGTAGATTTAATTTTGGGTGTGGATTTAAGAAAATCATCTTGAATTAGAAGATTTTTCCCAACATAGATCATATTCGCTTTAAGTATATGGAAGAATATATGTTTTACAAAAGTAGTGGAGTAGAGGATTGTTAGGATGAGGATAAGGTAGGGGCTGGCTATTGAGTCACGGCTCGATGAATCAGGCTCAGGCTCGGCTCGATAAGGGCTCGTGAGCTTGGCTCATTAAGCTATTGAGCTGAGCCCGAGCCAGATTTTTAGACTCGATATCTTATCGAGCCGAGCCCGAGCCGAGCCCTCCTCAGCTCGATAACTCAATAACGGGCTCGATAAGAAATATATATATATATATATACATTCTATTTGTGAAACTACAATGATTTTTATTTTTATTTGTATTAGTTTTGCAACATTGTTAATAATGGATTATGTGTTTATGTTGTTTATGTAACAACAATGTTGGGTGGACTATGTTGTAGACGTGGATTTTCTATCTTTTATCTGTGTTAATCTAGGTTATAGTTAGATATTTAGTATTTTTTCTTTTTTTGTTAACAAGCAGAATATTACAATATATATTATAATTTAACTTTTATATACAACTTGGATGGTGGCTTATTGGTAAAGTGAATTATCTTTAAATAAGAGGTTTCGGGTTTGAGCCAGACAAAACACTTTTTCACCAAAAAAATACTTATTTCCTTAAGAGCTTGAATAGGCCCGAGGCCAGATCAGGCTCGATAAGAGGCTCGGGCTCGATAAAGGGCTCGGCTCAAGACTTATCGAGCCCAAGCTGGCTCGATAAGGGCTCGAGCCCACCGAACTTGAGACCGAGCCAGCTCAGCTGGGCTTGATCGAGCCCGAGCACGAGCCCAGCCCTGGCTCAGCTCGTTAGGCTCGATAGCCAACCTAGGATAAGGGGATTAAGATACCACTTAGAGTTTGTAATCTTTAATTTTCCGTTCTCCAATGGTTTGGTCTATTATAACATAGTTATGATTAATACCTGCAGCATAGTCGAATTCGGTCTGTTCGAGATATTAGAAGAAAGCTACTCGCACTGGAGGTGAGAATTTCCTTGAATTAAAATATTTTTTTTATCATTTCTCTTATTGAATTGGTTGTCCATTAGATTGTTATATATATTTTTGGGATATCTAAATGTAAGATAGTATTGGGACATATTGGAAAAATTCATGGGAATCATCTACATGAGAGATGTAGATGATTTTAGGATAGAGCCTTGGGATGCTAAATACGAAAAATAGGAAGAAGAAGAAGGGAATAAGAGTGAAATAAGAGAAACTTGAGACTTCGCTCCCTAATGGCCAGGGTAGATCTTTTGGATCGAAACTCGTGGTATAACACAAGATGAGGTGACCCACTGGATATAAATCCGTGATATGTCACAAGAAAATTACAGGCATGGAAAATAAATGAACAGTGACTATAGGGATAGTCACTCGAGAAGTGACGACTTCTCACTACGTCCAAGTAATGGGCATGTGCTATACACTTGAGGGTTAACTAATCAAAGGACCGCTAGTTGGTTAGGATACCTGCTAGCTACAGTTATCTTAACCACTAGGGAATTCCTGAGATGAGTTACATAATATGCACAATAACAACTATCATAATCAATATTATGAAGATTGGTAATGTAAGAAAAGTTATTACAGACTAATTAATTACCATAAAAGGAAAGAAAGAAAAAGAAAAGAAAAGAAAACCCTCACCAAATTGTAGATTATAGAACTTCTATTTTCATCATATTATACCTCTTGTATGTTCTCCCAGAGCTTTGCTCACTCCTTAGTTGACAACCCAACTTAGGTGATTGCCAAAACACACATTACAACACGGAAGTCAACCCGACCGCCACGACGCCAACTCCGCCTCCGTTCCGTGCTGGTGCACCCAAATCACCCACCAACCATCATATCAGCGGCTCCTCAAGAGGTTAGCGAGCCAAGCATTACCTCCCCATACCACATCCAGGGGGAGGAAGAGAGGATTCTGGTCATGCTCTGGGAGACCATTACTGTAATGACCAACCTCACTTCGAGGTTGGAAATGATGATTCGCTACCGTCGTCAGCACCCGCCTCCAAGTCTTGAATGATGAGAAGATTCTAACATAGTGGAAATGTCTTTTTGTTTGGTTTTTAGGATGCCTGTAGGGGATGTAACTTTTTGGTAACCCCTTAATGTTATGAACAATACTTTTGAGTTCTACCCCCTTAGTGTAGAGGTGGGCATAGTGACTAACTTCCAAACTATCATTTTTATTCAAACTTGAAAGAACAACTTGTATGTGAAGCTCACTGAAAGTCATGATGATAGTTTTCTGGGATACATATATATCTATATATTTTTCTTTGTGTCTCTATGCTTTCCTTTCTGTTTGAGAATCAGTTTTTCCTGCTCTATTGTATTTCATCCCTTGGTAGATTGCTGGGCAACAAGTTATTGCATCACTTTCCGATAAAACCAGGCCGTGTCGGGCATAGGGGATCGGGGTGTGACAACGGTGGGAGGGGGCTCTTGCAGGTCGGGTGCGGGGGGCTCTTGCAGGAGCGGGGGTGCCGGGGCAGGGCCTCTTGCAGGCAGTCAAGGGCAGAGGGTGTCTCTTGCAGGTGGAGTGGCTGTGACAAGTGGTCGACGTCGGTGAGGGTGGGGGCTGGAGAAGGAAGAAGGAGAGGGGAGAGGGTGGGGGCTGGAGAAGGAAGAAGGAGAGGGGAGGTGGTCGGCGAGGCTGGGGCGGGTGGGAGGAGGAAGAAGGGAGAGGGTGGGGCAGGTGGGAAGAGGAAGAAGGGAGAGGGAGGCACTGGAGGATGAAGAAGGTAGGGGGTGGGGTTTTTTTTTGTTTTTTTTATTTTTGATTAACTTCAGCCGTTAGATCTTGGATTGGTTAGATTAACTCACTACTCGAATTGAGTTAATGATCAAAACTAACAGAGGGTTATGGGTGTAAAACGGAACACTTATTCAAGGTCTTGGATGTAATTCATGATTATCGAGGGTTCCTGGGGTAATTACGAAACTACTCAGAGTTATGGGTGTAAATATCCCTAATAATAATAGGGATTGGGGAGCCTACACCTATGCGTAGGTAATTTTCCTAGACCTACCCCCTTTCCCCTCAATTTTTTTATTTTTTTGAAATGGAACTTTAGAAGATTTACTTAGAATATTAAATGGAATATGTTTTTCAAATCTCATTTAAAACAAACATTTGTAACATCTCCATTGGAAGGGATCGATTTCAGCAAATCTGAGACCGTTAAAATTTGACTGTAATAATGGATAAGTTAGAAGTCTCGAAATAAGTTGAAATTTGAATGATGCGATTGTGATATTTTGTGATCTAATTCCCTCAAGGATTCAATTCATAAAAATAAAAAAATGAGACAAGAAAAGGTAGGTATAGAAAAGTTACCTACACATAAGTGTAGGCTCCCTTTTCCCATAATAATAATAGCTATTATGTCACTATAATGATATTATTATCAATAATAACAGATAATCATGATATGCTACATACTTTTCTTGCTTTCCATCATATATCTAAAACGGATCTATAGATAGACAATTGCATGAATTCATACTCATATAGTATGCGAAACTGAACTGTTGGACACACAAAAATACAGATGTATCTGCGATATCACTAATCGTACAGCGCCAACGCCTAGAAATATATGCCCATTTGATACGTGAACTCACGTATGGTGCAATAAATTAATGGGAGAGGATCCTCTGCTGTAGTGGTTTTTGCAGCAGAGGTGCTGTAAACTCGAATATTGTTTTTTTTTTATTTTAATTTTAAAATCCAACCTTATAGATTGAATCTTAGGTTAATAATCTACATATACTCAAAATTTCGCTTAAATCCGATATTGTTTGCTATTTTATCTTAATGGTCAAGTTATCGGTCAAGATCTAAGCAACTTGAACTCCATTTAAAAAAAGAACCGAATCTTGAACTGTTAAGATAAAATAGCAAACAATATCGGATTTAAGCGAAATTTGGAGGATATGTAGATCATTAACCTAAGATTCAATCTATAAGGTTGGATTTTAGAAGCTAAATCACAAAAAAAAATATTCAAATTTACAGCACCTCTGCTGCAAAAACCACTACAGAAGAGGATCCTCTCCATAAATTAATTCATGCACTCCTTGTCGCTCTTTGTTGTCCTCCGAATTCCAACTTCCTGCCTTCTGATTTCAATGATAGACTTTCGCTTGGCGTCCATGAATGTCCTCCTGTCATCTTCTCCAGTCCTTCTACGGCTTCTCATCGCTCGAGAATGATTGATCGTTGCTTCACCATCTCACGCAATCCATGGGTATAAACAGAATCTGGAGTTTCTCAATCTGTTCCTGGAGTCTGGTGCAACGATCGGAGTTAGACGAGTGAAGGTATGGATGATACGAAGCATTGATCACTGTAGTTGATCATGATTTGTCGTAAATTTAGAGAATTTCTTTGTAGTAGAACTGACCATAGCACTCATATATATGCATTACAGTTCGTTTCAGATAAGTGATGGACGGGACATCTAAAGAGAGTTTCAATCCATATGATGGATCCGTTGATAATTATGAATCCTGGGATCCTGAACCTGTCTACGACTATTCGCATGTTCTTGATGTTGATCCTGTTGCAGCTGATGAAGAGATTATTGGTCGTCCGGCACCTGATGCCGTTAATGGATGGAACTCAACTGGTCTTGATCCTGTCATCGTTAATGTAGATAACTTGACTATCTCTGACCACAGCATTGATGCTAAAGAGAAACCATCTAATCTTGAGCCAGACATTGAAATTGATAGTGAGGAGAATCTTGTAATCGAGCCCATTTTCGAGACCTTCCTTTGCCCCCTCACTAAGCAAGTCATGAAGGATCCCGTCATTATCGAAAATGGGCAAACCTTCGAAAGGGAGGCGATCGAGAATTGGTTCGAGGAAGGCACCAACAACGGAAGAGCGCCAGCTTGTCCGGTGACATCGGAGGAGCTCCGGAGCACTGGTGTGATACCGAATATAGTTCATCGCAGAACCATCAACGAATGGCACCTCAGGAACGAACTTACTCAACTAAAAATCGTGCGAAACTCCATACGTGTTACCAGCTCTGAGAGTGAAATCATGCAATTCTTAAAGCAAGTAGATGACTTGCACAACAAGGACGCCGATCACAAAGTTCTCGTTCGCAGAGCAAAGGTTATACACACGATAGCTGGCTTGCTGACGAATGATAGTAGCGTTGTTAGATGCAGAGCTTTGAAGCTTCTTTGCGTGCTAGCCGAAGAAGATGACAACAAGGTCACGATTTCCTCGTTATCTTATGCATCTCTTAAATTTTTGTTTATGTGGACTTGACAAGAAATCCAAATTTAAATATATTTTGCTTGGTTGCTGTGGCTATTTTAAATTCTTCGTGCAGGAAGATTTTGCTCGTGCAGATTATATGTTCACAATCGTTAGACTGTTGAAGCACAACCACCCACAGGAGAGGGAGCATGCAGCAAGACTTGTTCTTGAACTATCCAAATCCGAATCTCTGTGTAGAAAAATTGGAGAAGTGAACGGAGCGATTCTTATATTGATTGGAACAGCTAGCAGTGCAACAGATGACATGTTAACCATTCAGAATGCCGAAGAAACACTAGTAAATATGGAACGATGCGAGAGTAATGTGCTCGTAATGGCCAGAAATGGAAGAGTGCAACCTATTCTCAAGCTCTTTCTTGAAGGTATGATTCCGAATGCCCCATCTTCTAAATCGATCTTAACTGCTCTCTTTGACTGGAGATCTCTAACCTGTGTTTGAAAACTTTGATTATATTTTATTTGGTCTAACTATGCCCAAATTCAACAATTTGTTAATTTCAACCAGTAACAATTAACATTCTTGACAATTAGGGGAAAATGCTACTTGATACATTCAATAATTTTACCATTATCGAGAGAAATGGATCAGTTTAAAAAAGTATTTTGGGTATCAATATTACATCATGGTGACATGTTAGAATTTTATTTTGATGTCACATAGATAAGATGTGTAATACTTGACATGCAAAAATGTTAATGAAACAAGACTCACAATGTAAGATGTACTAGGCTCACTCTTAACTAAGCTACCCCTTGACATCAATGATGTGTCTCTGTCTCATATATGGCTGTCAAAGGAGGATACATAGAATGAAGAAAAGACGCAATTGTTTTTATCAAATCAAGAAAGGACGGCTCTGCTTGTACGTGTTGGGACTGATGGGGGATGCGTCGAAGAAGACTGGGCAGACATAGTTGATCCTGCTTTGTGTAAAGATGCTCTCTGGGGTTGGAATATGAGATCAAATAAATGGAAATCAGGACGGTAAAAAATAGTTTGTATCACATGGATTTGTGGATGAGGTTCAATTGATTATGCGGAGGAGCCCCAACCAATTTGGCATTCTTCCATTGGTGCTACTCCCATACAAATAGTTCCTCTTAAATGAGCAGATCCAAACATTATGCATACAAATAAGAGGGGTGGTGTACGTGAAAAGGGAGGGAGAGGACCGAGTTGATTGAAGTCAGCTTGGCCCTGACGATGTAGACTAATCGGTGGCTAGCGAGACAGAATGTTGACTGCCACATGCCAAAATGAAAAAACACACAAAGAAAATAGAAGAAAATTTAAATAGAAAATAATAAATTCTCTAAATATGTTCGACATAGAAGATCCACAACTTCAATGATGAACTCAAAAACTAAAAGGAAATTTACATATAGATATTGAATTATTTAGGTATTTTGTAATATAAAAAACTTTTCTTATGAGTTTAATTTTTTTCTTTGATTTTTCTTAAAAATATATACATATTATATTGTAATATATTCCTAATATATTAATTACACATTATCTAATTTTTTATTTTTTTATAAGTAAGAAAAATACAAAATAAAATAAGAAAAGGTAATATATAGGTGAATTTAGCGGGTTTTTTTTATCAATTTTTACAGCTTTTCTATTTTTTGTATTTTTTTGTGGTTAATCATATTACAAAATAAAATAATAAAAAACAAAGAAAAATAAATATAGTTTTGTATATAAAAATGGTGTGACTTTGATGTATAATTATACTATATAGACTAGATCCCAAAATCCAAGTTCTACATATGAACTTCAATTCTTTTGAAATTATTCTTATTTTGTAGATAATTAAATGTACAACATATTGAAAGTGAGTTGAGTTCATCAGTGTTTTGTATGAAGGAGAAATGCAGTCTTTTCTTTCAGGCATATTAAACTAAGGTTTTGTACATACAAGCTAGCATTTTTTCCCTTGATTAAGATTATTAATACATAAAAGAAGTAGTTTTATGATATCAAGTTTAACATGAATTTATTAAAAATGAATGAAGTTTGTACTATAACATATAAGTGTATAAACACATGTGAGGTGCTATTTTTTTTGGATTGTCTTATTTTTATTTGTCGACTCGATCATTAATGAATCCATGATTCATCGCCTTTATTCTTTTATTTTAGCTTTATTTCCTTAGTCAAACACATGTAAATACATACTAATTCTATGAAATTACCATTTTGCATGAATTTGTTAAATATGCATTTTTAACACTTTTTACATTGAAAATAAAAGAATAAAGGAGAAAAGAAAAAGAAAAGAAAAAGGAAGGATGTATTTATGGAATAAATGCAGACTGACCCAAACCTTGAGAGAAGGTCAAGACTTGACGTGCTCGACCAGGAATAAAGTAGGGGGAGATAGGGTCTTTAATTCAAAAATCAAAAAATAATTTGTAAATATTTTTCTTTGTATATTTGTACAAAAATTACACTATTTTATTTGAATATAAATTGACCTCAAATTAAATTTTTTTTCTAAACAAAAGTTGTAAATAAAAATATTTTGTAAATAATAAAAATAATTGCCAAGCAAAATAATGTACAGAATACAAATAATCACACTCAGAAAAAGCCATAAAGCAATCATTGAAAGACCAATTCCAGCTCCATACGAACTCAAAATGAATCAAACTCATGTCCATTATACTCTAAATTAAATTATCTTTCAAATGGTTGTGGGTTTCATAATTTTTATAGTTATGGTTGTGATGAAACGGAGATTCATCATCCCCCTATACTTGCCTTTGCTAGTCCATGACAAACACTTATGCAATAAATGCAGAAAAAGGAAAAAAACAAAGAAAAGAAAAAGAAGAAAATTGGAGTAAGTTTAATTATCAAACTTGTCTTCACAAAATCAAAGTTTGGAGCTTAAGTCGAACCTTGGGAATTTTAGTGTGGGCGGAACCTTAATGAGAATCAGATTTGAAATCCAACAGCCTTCGAGAATCCCAAAACTCTGCTCAAGTCTCCTCAATAGCCAGGTCAGAAATATTTCAACTCATATGCAAACCCTTACACTATGAATCTGACTCGTACAATATAAGTAATAGTGGCTCTCCCCAACTAAAATGACAAAGAGACTGACTTCTCCAGTATGCCAACCCAATGATTCCCCAATACAATAACTCCTTCCTCGAGGAGTGGGGTATTCCCTTCTAAGTTCAAGTGGCAACCAGCTCAAGAGGAGGAGGTGAAGAGAAGAATGGACGGTAGCTAGTGTAGCTACCTATCCTAGGATGCAAGACCAGTGTAGTCAAGTCATCCAGCTGCAGGCTCACATGATTTGACTTTGATGCTCAAGCTTGCTTATTGTCTATACAACATATATACACTCCGAAAGGCATTTTATTTTTGTACAGGCCTGTCCACTTTTTGTAGTTTTTTTTTGAAATACTATTTACAATAGAATATACAGAAGGAGTTTTTCCTCTTGAGTTAGTAGACTATCCCTCTTTTGAAGCTTTATCGTAACCCACTCTCTCCTGTCTTTAGAATTTCCCATCACTGGACGGGTTGGGGTGCACTTCCCTCCCTAGAGGAGGACAAATGTTTCCACTTGTGTGCGTCGCAAACCGGCAAATCCAATCTCCTCACCACTCCAACTGAGTTGAGCCATGTAAAAGGTGCATGTGTCCAAGTTAGGTCATTATCAACAAGAGTTGTGCATGTGCTCCGAATTACTTTACTTAGGCAGTCAAGAATACATTGAACCAAGTCTCGTGATGCTCAAAGAATTAAGTCAACTAGACCTGAAGTACCTCAATTCTAGTTCCTACAAAATTCCTGTTATTCGTTAAATTTTAAGGTCCAATCAAGCTCCATCTCTGGATTTTAATTAGACTTGTTCAACTATCAAACTCAATTCGAAAAATACTCATGCTATGCAAATGCTATGCAGAATGCAGAAAATATTTTTGTGATGCGATTTTCAAAGATTTTGAACTTTTTATGGATTTTTGAAAAGGATGATGTATATGCAATTTTTTTTGTATTTTCAAAAGGATTTTTCAAATGTTTTTGGTATTTTAATTTTGCAAATGTTTTTGGGATTTTTGAAAACAAAGATCTTGGATAAAAACTAAGTATAAATATTTACATAGGGATGCATCTTATATTTACAAGAATTAGATTTTAAGAATTTACAATAAAATACGAAAGTACGAGTTATGGCTAAAGTATATACGTAGTATGTACGACCCCCCTATACTTAGCTTGAGCTGTGTCATCATAGATCAGAGAGAAAAGAAAAGACATAACTTGTACTGGGTATAGAAAAGTCTAAAGAATAAATGAACGAAGAAATGAACGAATGAGAAATTGACTGTCCCCCCTATACTTAGAATCAAATAATCCTAAGTATAGCAGACTGTACACAAAGCGGGGAGGGTCAAGGGTGGGAATGGACAGATCGTACTCAGACTGTCTCCCCCTATACTTAGGGTAAGATATCCCTAAGTATAGACAAGAAAAGGAGACAATAGAGAGGATCAAAGAATAGAAGAACTCGGGGTGCACACCCCCTATACTTAGGACAAAGTACATCCTAAGTATAGAAGACTATCAACAAGGGGCGGGACCTTTTTGGTAGAAAAAAATAGAAAAGGAAAAGAAGAAAAGAAGAAAAGAGATTAGAAGACGGAATATGAACAACTCGAGATGTACATCTCCCTATACTTAGGATAAAGTGCATCCTAAGTGTAGCAATGATGATGGGGATGATATTTTATCGGTAGAATAGGGGAGAAACGAAGGAAAAGAAGAAAAGAAGAAAAATAATTCAAAAATGTTTTGTTCTGCTTTGTCTTCTACTGTCGCTTTGGAAATATCAGGTTCATCCTTATAGATTACTTGAATAGAGTCAACGACAGACATGAATGTATCATGTTCAAGGTAAGTCTTTAGAAGCTGTCCATTGAATACAAATGGTTGTGAGTCAGCAGACAAACTAGGTATCAATGTACTTCCATTGTCACGCACATGATTTACTATAAACGACCCAATCTATTTACTCTTGAATTTACTGGAAAGATCTTTAATTTTGCATCAAACAACCACACCTTCTGACCCGGCTCGAAGGACTTGCGACGATGCTTGTCATGCCATGTTTTGACCTTCTACTTGTACATTAGGTTGTTGTCTATGCATAGTCTCTGAATTACAATAATCTGTTCATATCCAATTTTCAGTTCTTCCCGGCTTTCTCAGAATCCAAATTACAAATGTTGATGGCACATAAAGATTTGTGGATCAATTCAACGGGCAGGTGACATGGCTTGCCATACACCATGCGGTAGGGAGACATTCCCAAGGGTGACTTGTACACGATTCTGTAAGCCCAAAGAACTGAATCAAGTAGCTGAGACTAGTTCTTGCGATCCGGACGTACAAGATTCTGTAGAATTTTCTTGATCTCCCTGTTTGAACATTCAGCTAAGCCATTAGACTGCGGGTGGTAAGGTGAAGCAACACGATGTTCAATGCAGATTTCTTGAGTTAGCTTCTTCACTTATCTGTTTATGAAATGACTACCCCCATCAGAGATTAGAATCTTGAGGATCTCGAATCGTGCTATGATGTGATCTCTCAAAAATCGACAGACAACCTACTTCAGCGGTTCGGGTGGAGATAGCCTCCACCCAACGACTTACATAGTCGACAGCAAGCAGAATATATTCATACCCCTGGTTGTTGGGAAATGGGTCCATAAAGTTGATGCCCCATGCATCGAAGACGTCTGATATCTGAATGAATTTCAGACGCATCGTGTCTCTCATTCCTATGGTTCCGACCATCTTCTGACAGTCAGTGCAGCATTTGACATAATCATCTACATCTCTGAATAGTGTAGGCCACCAGAGGCCACTCTAAAGAACTTTTGTTGTCGTTCATTTGCCTGAATGATGTCCTCCGAAATCTTGATCATGGCACAAGGTGAGGACACTTGGAACTTCATCCTGAGGAATGCACCTCCTCCAGATATAGTCTGCCCCCTCTCGAAATAAGTATGTATCCTCCCACTGGTAGAAATGTATTTTAGACAAGAATTTGTCTATTTTCAACTTCGACCAATCCTATGGGATTCTCTTGGTCACGAGATAATTCACAATGTTCGCATACCAAGGAAGCGAGGTGACTGACATAATTGCCTCATCTAGAAAGGTCTCTGTGATTGGTTGCAGGCTCAGCCCAAGAGATTCGGGTTCAGGAAGCCTCGATAAATGGTCGGCCACCACATTCTTTACCCTAGGTTTATCTCTGATTTCAAGGTCAAATTACTGAGGAGAAGGATCCATCGAATAAGGCGTTGTTTGGCATCCTTCTTCTGCTGTAGATACCGAATGGCCGAATGATCCATGTAGACAATTACTTTGGATCCGAGGAGATAGTATTTGAACTTTTCCAATGCGAAGACTACCGCTAGCAGCTCCTTTTTGATGACCGTGTAGTTCCGTTGTGCTTCATCGAGCGTTCGACTAGCGTAGTGAATTGTAAATGGTACATTATCTTTTCTCTATCCAAGTACAACACCGACGGCATAATCTGACATGTCGGTCATTAGTGAGTGCAAGACAGGGGCCTAAGTGATAAGTTCTTACAGCTGATTGAAGGCAAGGATCACACGGTCATCCACAATGAATTCATTTTCCTTGCCGAGAAACTCAGTCAAAGGTCTGACCAATTTACTGAAATCTTTGATGAATCGTCGGTAAAAACCAACATGGCCCAAGAATGACCTGACTTGCTTGATTGTTGTAGGTGGCTCAAGTTTAGAAATCACCTCCACCTTGGTTGGGTCAACCTCCATGCCATGTTTAGAAACAACGTGACCCAGCACGATTCCTTCGGTCACCATGAAGTTGCTCTTTTCCCACGAGAGCAAAAGATTTACTTTGCAGCACCTCCGTAAGACTCGGTCTAAATAATCCAGATATTGATCGAAAGAATCCCTATAGACCGAAAAATCGTCCATAAAGACTTCAAGAAAGTTGCCCACCATATTAGCAAATATTACGAGCATACACCTTTGAAATGTGGCTGGGGCATTGCAGAGCCCGAACAGCACCCGTCTGAAGGCGTATGTACCAAAAGGACAGGTGAACGTGGTCTTGTCTTGGTCTTCAGGAGCTATAGCAACTTGATTGTATCCAGAGTATCCATCCAAGAAGCAAAAGTATTCCTTCGCGGCCAATCTCTTCAAGATCTTGTCGATGAAGGGTAAACGAAAGTGGTCGTTCTTGGTGGCGAGATTAAGTCTATGTAATCCACGCATACTCACCACAAAGTGGATACTCTGGTCGCGATCTCCTCATCATTGTCATTCTTTACAATGGTGATCCCTGATTTCTTTGGCACCATATGCAACAAGCTCACCCATTTGCTGTCGGAGATGGGATAAATGAATCCTGCATCGCACCATTTCTAGATCTCTTTCATAACAACCTCTCGCAGATTAGGATTAAGTCTTCTCTGAAGTTCTCGAGAGGGTTTGCAATCTTCTTCCAAGAAAATGCGATGCGAGCACAAAGATGGATTGATCCCATGGAGATCTGAAGTTCTCCAGCCGATTGCCTTGCGGTTGCATTCAAAAACCTCCATCAGATGAGATTCTTGGATTGCGGTCAGATGCGCGTTGATAATGACCAGGAACATGTTGGGTTCTCCCGCAAGAAATGCATATTTCATATTGGAGGGCAAGGGTTTCAACTCTGGCGGGGTCGGAGCTACTTTAGAAGTGACTTCAACTATTAATTCTGGCGGTGATTCTTTCATCTCTTCGGCGTCCACCATGCTCTGTTCTGCCTCCTCATTCAAGTTTTTACAGAATGTCTCGATGATATCCTCTTCATCACAAGATTCTTCAATAATTTGCTCTTGAGTTTGATAGCACATCACCCCCACGAAAGTCTCATTCAGCGTGTTAGCAAGTACCTCATCCTGATCGATAAGGGGAAATTCGGCTGTTGTCTCCAATCTCTCCTCGGGGCAGAGGAGTTCATGGATCTCATTGTCATCCAAGAATATGTTTGTGTCTTGAATTTCTGCCAGTTAGTCGCAGTATTCGAAATACTCAATCACCCTTGGACATGATGCAGATGTTCCTTCTGGTGGTGTTGCGTTGAACAAGGTCTCTACTTTGACCGTTCACTGCCAACTCCAAAAGTAATCTCTCCAGTCCCATAATTCACCACTGCCTTCGACGTTCGCAGGAATGGTCGTCCAAGTATTATTAGGGTTAGGAGCAATGGGGCGGGGACGTCCATATCTAGTACCACAAAATTAGCCAGGAACTGCTTCCCCTTGAACCGTGACTATTGTGTCCTCCAACAGGCCCCTAGGCCGCTTAATTGATTTGTCTGCGAACTGCAGAATCATCTTTGTAGGTTTGAGCGGTCCTAGTCTGAATTCTGTAAACAATGAGGCTAGCATGAGGTTGACAGAAG
Organism: Ottelia alismoides; assembly: GCA_037367405.1. Lineage (NCBI taxonomy): Eukaryota > Viridiplantae > Streptophyta > Magnoliopsida > Alismatales > Hydrocharitaceae > Ottelia > Ottelia alismoides. The sequence continues at coordinate 61,937 of JAZKJV010004376.1, read as the reverse complement.
ACCCACTGTCGAGCAATGAGTGTTCAAACTCCTGATTAAACATCTGACAACGCACAAGAGGTGCTCTCATATCTGGCTTCTTATCCGAGAGGATGCTGATGGCATTAACTATGGCCATTGTGAGGATGTGCTTTTCGGACTTACCACCCTTATTTTTAGAGTTATGTGGGTGAGGCCTGCGCTTGGTCATTCATGCATCTTTCAATCCCTTCTTCACGACGGGCATGTACTCAAGAGCTTTCATTAATGGCATGTTCAATACAAGATTCTGAATAATCTCAATAATGGTAGGGTCGGACAAAGTATTTTTCAAAATTTTCATTTTTTTGTATTTTTTCATTGCTTCTGGGAAAGGAATATTTACAGAGTCTCCAACAATGTCATTTAAAATAGTGTCCATGTTGTTGTCTATAGGTAGATGGCAAAAAGGAATGGAATCATCTACAAGGTATGGACCAAAAACTGTAGGTTCGGCTTATGGTGCTGGCGTTGGACCCGCTGTAGGTGTAGGATTCCTCATGTTAGGAGTTGGTTTTGGGGCAGGTGCACACATCTCCAATGCTAGCCTATCTCCACCGATGTTGCTACTATCTTTTTGTATTTTGTTGTTTTCTTCATTTTTTGTGATTTCTGATTGGTGATGCTTCTCCAAAAATATTTCTTGGCCCTTGCATTGGCTGGACTAACGATTCCCCGTCAGATGCAAGATACTTTCCCTTCATCGTAGTCGATGGCTGGAGTGTCCTACCGCTCCTAAGAGTGACAACATTAGATAAAAAGCAATTTAATTCACCTGAATCGGATTGGACGCTACTAGCTACCTGCTCCTTGCGTCGGAAATTGTTCGGACTGGCTTCAACTTGAGCAGGGATAGCTGTTTTCGTAGACGTCAAGTCATCGATCTTCTGGTTCATCTCAACCATGTTCTTCATCAATTGTTCGAGGCAGGCAATGGTCGGGTTAACTGGCACAATCTCAGAAGAGTCCCCCTGATGGGGCCTAGGGTGCGGATATGAAGGGTGAGACTGTGACTGGTATCCCTGTGAGAATTGGTGAGAAGGAGGGTTGGAGGAATACTGTGAGTTCTGCTGATGAAACTGGGCAGTCGGTTGTTGATGATATCCTTGATCGCGATACTCGTACTGCTGAGGACCGTTCTGATAATTCTGCCTCCAGGTGTTACCCTGAGACGGAGGCTGATGCTGATACGAGGGCTGGAAGGGTCTCCCACCCTGCTGTTGCTGGTGATATGGCTTGTTGCCCATGTTCTGACCCAGAGAATGTCCCTGAGGACGGGTCAGCTACGCTTCATTATTCCATACACCATTGATTTCCTGGATCAGTGGTGGGGGAGGAAAGAACTGCTCGAAATAAGCTGACTGGGACTCTGGCTGATATACAACCATCTGTGTTTGAGGCTGTGGAGGATGCTCCAGAACCTGCACATAATACACGTGCTGAATAGGCTGGTGCTGCGGTGGAGTCAACTGAGGTGTTTGATGCTGTGAAGGCTCCTTCTTCTCAGCGGATGGCTTGGCAGTGGCAAACACAAAGTTGCATATGTTGGCATTCAAGGCTCGAACGAGTTGCTCCAGCTGCTAGGAGATCAGATCGAGCTTTTCCTAGCCTTGGGTCCTCCTCTCAATCACTGACAGTTTTTCGAGGTCCTGTGACCTCTTCTCGATGATATCTACCTTAGACAGGTGGCTCCTGATGATGCTTACGTTGGAGCTCTCATCTTTGTCTTCGCTATGAGTGGCCATATTCACAGGCTTGTTGATGGCGGATGGCATCTTCATGTACGTGCATGACGAGGATTGAGTGGCTTCTCTTTCAGCCATTTCCTCGAAGACGTTCCACACCACATCCTCGTCCTTGTTAAAGTGGGAGCTGCCGCAAGAGGCATCACCGAGCTTTTGGCTTTCAAATGTCAGTCCGCCAAAGAAGTGTTGTACAAGATTGGTCTTAGGAATCTCGTGGTGGGGACACTTTTCCTGGAGGTCTTTGAATCTTTCCCATGATTCATGGATAGTTTCGTTGGGCTGTTGATAGAAACTAGAGATACGGGCACGCATCTGATTCAAATGACCGAAAGGGTAGAATTTGTGGAGGAATGCAGACTTGAGCTCCTCCCAGGTCGTGACTACCTTCCCCAAGTAGTCGACCCAGTATAAGGCCTTATCTTGGAGGCTGAAGGGAAAGGCGGTCATCTTGACTACCCCCAAAGGAATTCGAGGGTAGTGAGCAGTAGCACAGATGCGGTCGAACTTCTTGAGATGGATATATGGTTCTCCAGTGGTGTTCCCATGGAATGTGGGAAGTAGAGATAGAAATTGCAGCTTCAGCTCGAAGTGGGTGTGGATTTGTGGAATTTGGATTCACTCAGTGATGTGGTTCGCTCCAGGATTGTATGTCTTCTTCAGCATTGGCTTCGGCTGCTAGGGGTATGCGTCCACTCTATTAAATTCAGGTCTTCCCACTGAAAGTTCATCTCCGGTTCCTCCAAAATTGAACTCTTGGTCTGGATGTGGCTCATCCTCCCTTCGGTCATCTCTTGCATCAGCCCATCTCCTCAGATCATTCAGCATATCTTGGAAGGCAGTCTGGGCCAGGGCTAGGTTGGTCAACTGCTGCTGGATTGCTTGTATGGATGCTAGCAGCTGACTATTAACATCATTCTGAGTTGTATACTACCCTTCCCCAGGGTTTACTTCAGCTTCAGGTTGGGGTTGCGGTCCCTTTCCCCTTCCACCGGCCATCTCAGATTTTGCTTGACCTTTTGGCTCGGAATCGGGTTCTCTGTCTGCACATGGAAGAATGACCCGATTAGTCTAAATTGCAGCACCAGATGGAAAAATATTCTGTGTTCAGGTCAACACAGAACTTTGTTAAGGATGGTGACATATAAGGAGTGAAATCAATGGCCATCCAAAATGGACAGAGTTCGGGACAAGAGTGATCCTGATTTATGGAAGAAGGCGGGGAGTTTAGAGATCGGTTCACAGAGTTCGAACCGAGCTCTCGGAAATCGCCCCGAATTATTGGAGAATGCGAGCAGATGGAACTGATGTGGGTGTTGACAGAATCCCGACTAAACTGTCCATTCATCGCCATCTCGAAGGTCAAGCGGAAGATTGATGTGGATGAAAGATACAGAGGTCAATAAGAAATAAAGGGAGTGTAAAACAGTAGAAGGCTCACAATCAGCAAGGGTCAAATGAAAGGAGAGAAAAATGGCACAAAGGCGCGATGTTTCTGATCTTGACCTTAATAAGAGTCATCAATCAAACCTCAAAGCAATGGATTCACCAACTCGACCCGTGAAGCCGTGAAAGTTCGGCAATTATCTTTATGATTTTTAGATTTGAATTCAGGCAATTTATCTTGTAACGAGTCCTTAGAGTGCTACGCTTATAGTATAGAGAGTACTGCTAGAAAAGTATCATGTACTTGTCCTCCTCCTTTGTAACCTGTAGTCTGCACTTTTTGAGATCCATGTAACTCTTCCTGGATCCCTACTCAGCCAAAAAAATAGAGGGAGGAAGCCGAGTAGGAGAAACCAATACTTCGAAACTCGCTCACAACGGAATCACCTGTGAGCGTGCAAGAACCTACTCGGATGCAAGATGATGAGACAAACACCTCCGTGAAGGCGCGACCTAATGCTCGATACTTCGGACAAGGCCAATGCTCTACACAATAGAGAGCATCATTGCTGACCAAGCCCTACTCATCTACGTACGATAGAAGCGCCAATACATCAATAATCCATGCAATACACAAGGCAATGAGTCCAATTAATCAATTTTGGCTCTAATCCTTATGACATCGCTCACCTCACTAGGAAGGAGACCTTCCAATGCAACCAGAAAACAAATGAGAGCTTTGCTCACACCAAGGCAATGAGTCCAATTAATCAATTTTATTTAGGTCAAGTATTTTTAGCAGTCCCTTTTTAATTTTTATGTGTTATCACTTGTTTTGAGTAGATTCAATACAAGTGCCTAACGTTTTGGTGTTTTCTTTGATTCCTAATTGATGCAAAATAGAGGGAGAAGACCAAAAAAGCAATGCAAGGCGACACTAAGATGGAAATCTCACCTTAGTGCTTGAATGATGAATGCTCAGTTAGAAGACTTACAGTGCCTCCCAGCTCTCTCCATGCGGGATGAAAAACAGGAATTTGTAAACCTAAACTAAATGTCAATATGCACACGGAAATCGTCCTAAGCAGACAATTACAACACGTGAAGAACCTAATTCTGAGTACTCATAATGAAGCCTAAGTTCGGTCTCTGATGCTGATCGGTGACCGCCACAACGGGTCCTGCACGCGCTGTATACGACCTCTAGCGGCACGTGGCTTCAAGATTGAGTACTATAGCAATTAATTAATATCTAAGTCCAAATGCAAAGACTATAGGTACATGCAATTGTAATTAGGTGTTTGACCTTAGATTACACGATCAAGCACGCCTAAAGACTAAGGACTTATTCCACAAAATAAAGAAAATCAAAATCGGAAAATAAAATAAAAAAATTGCGATGAAAACGCAGCAAAACTGCGATGAGTCCCCAAGTGAACAAAAACTTGGAAATTGGGCCCGAGTTTCCAAAGTCCTGTGTACCTGTATTATTACAAATTTATAGTCAATAAATCTCTCTCTCTCTCATACAAAAAATAAAAATCTAAACTATCCTCTCTCTCTCTCTCAAGAGCCTCCTTCTTTCTTCTACCGGCTAGGGTAGAATAACCGTCTCTGCTTCCCAAGGTCGCTTAGAATCACCTAGGCGATCCTCCTTAGTTTGTGATCCCTTGCAAGAAGACAAGAAAAAGATTTCAGATAGTACACAAATTAATGATCAAATAAAGAGATAATGATAAAAATGGCTAAGCAAGTAAAAAGATAAAGGAATACTCTACAAGCCGATGCTCCCCGACAACGGCGCCATTTGAAAAACGGAAAAATGGGAGTCGCCAAGTAATGGCCTGACAACTCAGTCTCACTATCGCTGAGGCGACTAGTCTAATCCTTACGTTGATCAATAATTAACCCACACGAATAATTGAACAATTAAAAGCAAGAGTTAAAATTTATTATACACTACTAAAAATGTATAGTGGCAAGCAAGTAGGGGTCGAACAAAGGAAGCAAAGGAGTAAAGCAGGCAAGACAAAAGTCGAGCACCCAATATCCTGTTAGACACTTAGCCAAATTGAAACCTTTTTTGTGGGTTTTTAATTTTTATAATTTTATTTTTAATTTTATATTTTTGTATTCTGATTTTCAATTTTTGGATTTAATTTTTTCTTTTTATAATATATATATTTTATATATTCTTTTTTAATTATATATAAAGTATATATACAATAAAGATAAGAGAGAGGTAATGTATAGATATAAAAAGGTAAAAATAAGCAAAATTTAGAAAATAGAATATTTTTGTGCTTTTTCTAATTTTCTCATGTTTTTGTGATTTTTTTATATTTTTGATATTTTTTTGATATTTTTAATGTTAAAAATACTAAAAACAATAAATAAAATAAAAATCCGAAATTAAAATGAAGAAATAAAATACAAAACAGAGACCAAAGTTCTCTAAATTAATCTAAAATAAGAATAACAAAATAAAGAAGATTCAGAAATAGAAATTAGATTTTTAGGATTTTTAGGTATTTTTAATATTTTATAAAGGTTTTGGGGGGTTTTGTAATTTTTATGAGTTTTCTTTTGTATTTTTTTGTGATTTTTAGCCTGAATATAGAACACACAAAAACAAATAAAATATAATTTTTGGGGAATTTTTCAAGAAGTTTTTATATTTTTTATGTATTTTCTAATGCAAACAGAGATGAAAATGCATGTTTTTCAATTTTATAAATATTAAAATGAGGCAAATATGCAAAATAAAAATATGGCATGGAAATGCAATGTAACAGGAATCTAGGGTAATTTTTCGGATTTTTTAAGTTTTTTATAGATGCATGAAATAAATACAAATACTAAAGAGAAAATTCACCCCTAGCAGGGGTATTTTCGTAAATATGCAAAAGTCCAGGAATCGCGATGCAATTTTTCCACAAAGTATACAATGCAATAAAAACTTTCTGAACTAAATATTAAATCCAAAAATCGTAGGGTTAATAGTGTAAAATCCCTACAAGCGCGTGTGACGATCACAAGCCTGGCGAGGACCTTTCTGTAATTTATGAACACCTGAGGGGCTAAGATATAAATTCTCTAAAAATATTATAACTGAATTTAAAAGTTTCTGGGCTATTTAAAAATACAACAAAGAACAAGGTTCCCTAGTGCAAAACTGGTAGCACGCCTCCCACTTGCCACGTGTCGACATGAGGGAAGGCGATGACGGTTGGCGCGGACTGCTGCGAATAGATCTCGTGAGAAGATCGACGGTTCTGGGTTGCGAGATCAAACGGCCGTTGTGGACCTGGGCACTAGTTTTTGATCGAGCGGTGGACGAACAGGGAATGAGTCTCACCGTCGTGAGCTTCCTCCGATGATGGCGCCCCCCTCCGGCGTGATCTAAACTTCAAATTTGGCCCAAGGTGCTCCTACAGGTCTCCTCTGATGGCTGGGAGTGTCAAAACCGACCAACGATGGCCGGCGTGCTCGCACGAGGTCGGCGGAGCAACAATATAAGAGAGAAAAAAAACTCACTAAGGTGACGCCCGCCGATGGCTCCGGTGGCGCACTTCGGCGAGTGGATCTGACTCGATTCAACACCTCCATGGGTCCCTGGAAGTCGGATTCGACTCTTGCTGTCACTAGGAGGATGTTGGACAACCTAGGGTTCAGCTTTTTGGGTGGAAGAGCGATCAAAGGTCAAAGGAAGTCGGGTGTTGTTCTTATGTGGGTTGACGACAGGCGTGCGAAGAACGAGGAAGATCTGCAGGATCGCGGCTCCAATCCTCGAAAAAATCCATTGGCGTGAATCATTGATATATGGGGATGAAAAGTCAAGAAGGAAGCATCATGAAAGGGTGAAAGTCTCAACCTCCAAAAATCCAAGAAGAAGAGGCCAAACGCACTTCTGACAAGGAGCAAGCCTCGGTCAGAGAGCTGACCGAGGTCAACCAACGGGGGGTTCTGGTTGGTCCACGTGGACCAATCAGAAATCCCGTGGAAAAAAGATTTGTAAAATAAATTAAAATAATAAATGATTTTATTAATTTTAGGTTATAAAATAAAAAATTTTATTATTTTCTGAATTATTTTATTATGATTTTTATTTATTTTTTAGATGTATAAAATTACAGGTTTCTTTTATGGGTCATATACATGTATATTCATCTATATATTTTATTTTTTTTATTTTTATTTTCTATATTAAATTTTATTAATTTTGTTTATCATTTTATAAATTTATAACTTAATTTTATACACTTGAGTATATTTTTATTTTATTTTTCTGATGTACTTTATAGAATTAAATAATTAGAACTATTATTTGTATAGGTATAGATATAAGTATTTCATCTATGTATTGTATACAAGTATTTTATTTTTATGTTTTCTTTATGTTTTTATTCCTATTTTAATATGCACATGTATTATAAATAATATTTACAAAATTATAAAAATATAAAATTATGAAATTAATGAATTATAAATAAAATGAATATTTTAATCGATTCAAGTATACAATAGGGGCCCAAAACCTAACCTTCACACTGTAACTAAGAAAAATATGAAACCACCTTCATGAAATAGATTATTAAAAATTATATACAATTAATGGTGATTTTTATAGATTTCGAGTTTTATTTGAGAGATACATGTCTAGGAAGTTAGGCTTATACATCTTATTTAGATCATAACTTTTTATCTATACATTAGTTTTAGGTGAAATCAATTTTGTATTTTTATATATTTAATTATCTACAACTTTCATGTACAAAGTTTCTTTATTTGAAGTTCAAAAAGTGGAACTAAAAATAGGCCCCAAAAATAATAAATAAATAAATAAATAAAAGGGATTTTTATTGGTATTTTGGCCCTTATCTCCCCCTACTTTATTCCTTGTCGACCTAGTCATCGAGATGCCTAGGTCTCGGAGTTTTGGTATAAAATATTTGCAATATTTTATTATTTTTCTTATCTTTTCTTTATTCTATAATTTTGACATTAAGAATAATATTTTATACAATATTTACACAATAATGCATGTATGATAAAATGCCTGAATTAAGCATATTTACACGTATTTATAGGGTTTTTAAGGCCAAAATGATAAAATAAACATGATGAAACGGAGATTCATCAGGTTGAAAAGTCAGTTTTCTAGGTGATTTGTGTAATTTCACCATTTATTTATTGTATATATTTATTCATATAATGTACATAATTGTAAATATTATCTTCATTATTAAAATTAAAAATAATAAAATAATAAGATAAAATTAGAAGAATCAATTAAAAATAATTTCTTTATTTGTACGTATGTATGTTCTTTATATGTATATAATACTTATATACAACTAATTTCCTTAAATAAAAATCACTAAAAAATTAAATATTTAACATTAATTAATGAATTAATTTAATTATGAAATTTAAATTTAATTATTGTAATTATTTAATTTATTCATTTATTTGGTTTGAAAATTTACCTTTTATATAAAGATTTGATTTTATGCTTTAAATAGCCACCATTAAGGTAGCTAATTAATTTTTGTAAATTAATTACTTTATTTTTTAATTAATTCTGAAATTTATTTTTAATTATCTATTTAATTAATTAATTTAATTATTTTATTACTTCCACCACTAAATACCATCCACTTTTGTATAAACCTTCCTTTTTGATTTTTTCTTCTCTTTTTATTAGCTCCTTCCTCCCTCGTTCATTTCTTGATCAATCTTTGGTGGAGAGGAGCCCGATCTCTGAGAGCAATCTTGTCGAAGAAGAGTGTCCAGCCTCTGAGCCGTCCTGTGACAGTGAGTCGGACCTCTCGAGGCCATCACGGTGTATCCGATTCCGATGTGAGATCCACTTTATTTTTCTTCGTCATCTTAGATTTAATTTTTGCTTCGATGTTAGTGTTAAATCGCAGATCTTAGTTCACCAATTTCTGAGTCGATCTCGCATTTTATGTCCGATCCGCGATCGATTTCCATCTCATTTTTTGATCCTTACATTTCTTTTTCTACCTCACGCAACCTCTCATTTCCGGTTATGTAGGGTGACCGAATCTCCGGATCCATTCCGTCACAACCTCTGGATCCATCACCCATGCATTAATTCTTATTTTCACTTCTGAAATGGAGCTGTTGTGCCCGCGCCATGTACGTACCGAATAAAACATAATAAAAAATGTGCTCTCTCTTTATAACCATTGTTTTGCAGGAAAAAATCATAAAAATCATAAAAATTAAAAAAATTATATATTTCTTTTTCCTAGCATCTATTTTGAAGGAAATTAGAAAAATAAAAAAAGATTTTTATTGTTCATGTTTATAGTTTATAAAAAGAAAAAAACAAAAACAAACAAAAAAAATCATAATCAGCAGGTCGCCAGCGGCCAGGCCGCGTGAGCTCCGCCGATCCCTACCGTCGGCTCGCGCCTCTGCCGCACGGCCACGGCTAGCGCGCGGCGCCACCGTCCACAGCACACCTCGTGCGCCGATCTCCGTCGAGCACTGCACGACCCTCCGCACGCTCGGCCGCACCACCTTGCTAGAGGAACCACCACCAGTCGAAGTCGCTGCCACCCACGGTCGCGAACTCCGGCCAGCACCGTCCAAACCCTCCTGCCACACCCGCGTGCGTGGCTCCATCTCCTAAAGGCACGTCACCCCTCTCCTCCGCCCACTCCTCCGCCATATACCTCTGCGCCACCTTCCAGCGGACCTACTCCATTCGCGCTGTCGCATGAGGTGACGTCCTCGCCTGACTGCTGCCGACCTCCGAAGCCCATCTAGCATGCACCGCCGCTCCCCAGCGGTGCCCAGCCGCGTCTCCCACCACCCGCAACCGCGCGCTCCACCCACGCGCGCGGACCCCTTCCATCGATGTTCCCCTGTGCGGCGCCTGACCAGCCACGTCCATGCCGTCATGGCACCACCGCCCTTCAGCGGCCACCCGTGCCTCTAGCATCAACCACCGCTGGGCTGCGGCCCCACGCTACCTTCCAGATCTCGGCGGCGACCCCCTTGCAATCTCCCCTTTTGGATTTTGAGAAGATGAGGATCAAAGGAACTTTAAGAGTATTCAATAAAAATTGGATAATTTGCATTTAGCTTCACGTTTTATTTCTTGTTAATTTCTGAGGCAGAAATTTAAAAATTGCACTTTAGTCCCTGTGTTTCAAGACAATAATTACAAGATCTTTTTAATGAAATAAATGTTTTTATTACTTTACAAATTTGACAAAAAATTGTGTATGCTCCAGATTGGTCCCTCTTCGTTGTATATAATTTTCATGGCTTTTCATCATTATTTAATATTTTTAAAAAATAAAAAAATATTGTCTTTTTGTCTACCTAAATTTAGAAAATCATAAAAAGTTGAAAAGTTATTTAAAAAATCCAAAAAATTATTTTAGATGTATTTTATTCTCCTTTAATTTCTTTCCAATTTTCATGCAATAATCTTTTATAAAAACAAAAAAAAAACGAAAAAAATAGAAATCTTAAAAATTATAGAAAATTGTAGAAAAATTCAAAAATTCTGATTTCAGTCTCTATTTGTAGATATTTAATTTTACTTTGGCAAAAAAATAAGTTCCTAGAGTTCTAGGCACAAAATTAATTTTAAAGTGGAAAATACTCTTGGTTGTGCACTATTTTCCTTTGTTTCCACTGTTTGATTTTAAAAAAATCATAAAAATATCATAAAATTTTGTAAAAATTATCAAAAATATTTTAAAAATGTAAAACCAAAAATATAATTTCTGTAACTTTCTGGATATTTTTGGATATTTTGAAAAATACAAAAAGAGTGTGGTGTGTGAATTTTTATCCCTTTGTTAATATCGTTCTTCATCTGAAAAAAATTGAAAAAAAATCCACTAAAAATTTTTATCTTCGAAATTTGATTGTTAAGTTTTTAAATCGTGCTCCTTATTTTACCCTGGTCGCTATACCACGTAAATTGAATAGCGAAAACCACTTACATTCTATTATTTGATTTTTCTCTTAAGTGATTTAAAAATATATTTTTCTCGTTGACCAAATCGATTAGTTGAGAACAACGATCATTGCATATAATTTAACCGTCTCGATCGATCGAGATTCACGTCATTAGAATGGCATCGTTGCCGGGGAGCACAGCTTAGTTGTCATTTTTCATATTTTCTTGTCTCTCTATATTATAATTATTTTCTGACCATCTCTTATTTGCTTTTTGTGCGAGGGACTGCTTGGAGTTTCTTTTTGGAGGACCCGCATAGGAGGTGGAGCAGGGAAGAGAAGAAGATAGTTATTTTTATTTGAGAGAATATTTTGAGATTGTTGTAATAATTTAAATAGTTGAACTCTTGTGGACTTGGATATTTCGGGGTCTGTTTCGCCAAGTGCCGGTGCACTTGGGAGATCTCACCATTATTTTCTGTGTTTTGTTTTCTCGCTTTTATTTTTTATTTGTTTCACACAGATTTTTTGTACTTGAGCCTTTCGATATAGGATTCTATTTGATTGAGCCAGGTAGCATTAGGTCCAAAGCCCCTAATAGGATATATGTTCCTATAGAACTCGCTTGGACTTAGACAAATAAATCTGTACTTCACAATAATAGAAGTTTCAATTTAGGATGGTTCTCGCATCGCATTCATATAGAGTAGTTTAATTTTTCTGTGTGGATCATATTGCATGTAGAGTGCTGGAGTCAGGTACGCACCTCTATCTCTAGCATTTGCATCCATATTTTCTCGAGCATTATCTTTTTCATTTTCCCCCTCTGTTTTATGGATATAGGAATTAAGGAAACCAGAAATCTCGTTAAACGTTTCATTGAAAATATCCAAAAAAATAAAAAAAATAAAAAATTAATAATTAGGATGATAATTGAACTCGACCATAAAATTAAATGTAACTAATTCACCATTGTTTTGGTGAGAGCAACCCATGTTTGGTTTGCTTGAGTGAGAGAGTGACACGTACACTAGGCTAGAGCCACACCTGAACTCTCGTTAGATTAATGGTTTCAAGGTTAGTCGTTCTGCAGTGAGGATCTCTCCGGTAATCGGTAAAGCGGACAGTGACGTCTTTAACGGATCAAGTTGATCGGGTAGCCAGTAAACGGTCCGCAACTCGTACTGGATGGGAAAGATCTAGCTTTGGGATCGTGCTAGTATTTTGAGAGCATTGGGTTCCCAACAGCTTGCTCTAATCATTCTGATAGATTGTTTGATCGCCTAACTTTAAAAATTGACAAGAAAATTTACCGCGTCTTCACGGTCTTCACATTGTGTTGATTAGGTGAACTGGGGGTTTGCATTGTATTTGTTTGTGTTTGGTGTGAGTTGGATACGATCATCATATATAGATCATTAGCAGTCGCCTTCTCTTCAATTTCCATCTGTTTTCTTTACCCTCCCTCCCACCCTTATCATTCCCCTTTCCTCTTTCATGATGATGGGTCCTCCTTCATTCCAGCCGGATCTTACGACATCTTCTTTTCATTCACATCATTCTCGACCACTCTCTTGGGAGGTCGGGACCTCGATCGACCTCTTGTATCCTCATCTTTCTGCCCCCTCCCCATTCCCTCTTTATATTGGGCATGTTGTCCTAAGAGAAGACACCCAGAGAGTTCAGATTGATCAGATACAAGATACAGGTGATCACCTTTCTGAGATCAGAGTGCATTCCATAGGAGATCAAATTGGGCAGTTACAAGTTTTAGACAACTTTTATCCTGGGATGATGGATGAATACCCAGATCAAGAAGCACGGTCCGCTTCTACATTGAGTCCCTTCATTCTGGATTTAGAGTTAATTAATCTACTGCCAAAGTTTTTAGAAGTACACGAGGAGCCATATTTGCACATCGATGAGTTTGTGGATTTTTTTGGATCACGAGCATACCTAGATATTACTTAGGAGTTGATGCTGATTATCTTCCCATTTTCACTTCAGGGTAGAGCCAATAGTTGCCACAGATGATAGGGAAGGAAGTTTGTGATGTCCCTAAAAATCCTTGCGATCCGAGTAAGGGTATAAATAAGGGTCGTTGCGACCCGAATCGTGAGGCTAGGTCAATCAAGAAAGATCGAAGACCACCAAATATCAAAAATCAAACAAGTAACTCAAATAGCGGTCTCACTATTTTATTTAACCCGGTATAGCGACCGGGGTCGAACTCAAGGAGCACGGATTTGCTAAGAGCCTACAAAGTAGTCAAAATCAAAAGGGATTTTATCAGTTGTGCCCCTCTGAGATATCGCAATATCAGTTATGCCCCTATCTTTTTGGTAATATCAGTTGTGCCCCCGACTTCTTGCCAATATTTCACTTGTGCCCCTCAGAGGGGCATAACTGATATAAGATTTTTATCAGTTATGCCCCTCTGAGGGGCACAAGTGAAATATTGGCAAGAAGTCGGGGGCACAACTGATATTACCAAAAAGATAGGGGCATAACTGATATTGCGATATCTCGAAGGGGCACAACTGATAAAAACCCAAATCAAAAATAAAAGAAACAATTATTTTTGGTGGATTTTTAGGTTTTTAAATTTTCTTATTTTTAATTATAAAGAAAATATAAAAGAAAGCTAAAAAGGGCACACTCAAGGAATTATTAAACACACAAAAACAAGTCAAAAAATTAAAATAAAAATATTTTTGGATTTTATAATTTTTCAAGCATTTTTGATAATTTTTTCAAAGTTTTATAATTTTTAGAGAATTTTCTAAAAATGAAAGAAAGCTAAAAATGGAAGCTACTGTGTAGCCAGATTTGAAAGGTTATTTAAAATATAAAAATAGCCAATAAAAATCTAGCAATAATTTTATGAAAAACTACAAATAAATCCTAGCTACAAAAAAAGAAATTATAATTTTTTTGATTTTTTTAATTTTTAATGATTTTTATGAGTTTTTAGTGTTTTTAGAATTTTAGGGGTTTTATATATCCAAAAGCCACAAAAAATACATAGAATTAAAAACTCAACAAAAGCAACACAACGCAATTTTCTAGAATTTTGGGGAGCTTTTTAATATTTTAAATTGATTTTTCAATTTATATAGTGATAAAAATAGGGGTTTTTGAATTTTTAAAAATATAAAATGAAAACAAAAATATCCCAAAAAATTATTGAAATGTTTACACAGTAGCAGGGGCCACGTGTCCAAATTTCATGAGATTTGGAGTCAATTTGCTATTTTATTCAACCAATAAGAGATGCACAGCACATAGGGACTAAAATGCAAATAAAACAAGTTTCCAGGACCAAAGATTAACAACCTTTAAAAATGTGAGGGGCCTACTGTAATTTTCACGTCAATTCCAGCACATGTCAAAAAAGCCACGCACAGGGGTATAAGTGCAAATATATAAAACTATCTAATCAAAGCATAACACTCATAAACCCTGAGGGCATACATGCAATTGTCACAAATATGCATGTGACCAAGCACGTGCATCCACAAAAGGAGGACTAAAGTGAAAATTAGAAAAAACAGTAAAGGCTACTATGCAAATTGTCTCAGAGTGCTAATTTATTTAGTAGACTAAACAAGAACTAAAATAAACTACAGAGGGGTCTAGCGCAAATTACCCAGCGAAGATCATGTGGGTCACGTGGGGGCCAGGTAGCAGGCGGTCAGTGGCTGAATGCGTGCGGCTCTGGTGCCACCTCATGGTAGATCGGACGGTCCTGACGAGATGGCAGACATGGGGTGCACGTGGCCGTTAGATCTGGTATCTAACGACCTTCATTAGCAGAGGCACGAATGACTCAGATGGCGTCTGGCGAGCGGGCTCAATCCGACGGTGGAGAAGAGGTCTGGAAGAACTCCTCCCTGATGAGATTCGCTGGCGGACTGGTGAAGATCCGAGCGTCCGATGGATGATCAGAGAGGAGTTCGACTTGCGTCGCCCCTCCGCGTTTGATGGCGATGGCGGATGGAGCTCCCAACGGCTAGATCTTTGGGAAGGGGGTACGTCCTGGGTCGACTCCGACGAGGATGGTTGCATGCGACCTGGTGGATAACCTTGCGCTTATTGACCTGCAAATGAAATCTAATGCTAGGAGGGTAACTCTAGCGGGGGTTATTGGACGAACAGTAACGAGAAGCGACATGGAATGGCAGAGGAGGGTTCCGGTGGAGGCGGCGTAAGGAACCCAGCTCAGTCTGGGCTCGGATAGCCAAGATCGAGATGATTAGGCTATGGAAGGAGGGTGACGATGGGATGACGCGTAGATCTATACGGATGAGAGTGGTCAATGGAGCTCCGGCCACTAGGGCAGAGCCGGCGGAGGAACGATGACAAAATATGAGATAAACGGAGCTAAGATCGATAGTAGAGTTACCTGATGATCAGAAGTCGATCTTAAGCTCCAGGAGGGTGCGGCGAAGGGGGTCGTCGCCTCGACCGAGCTGTGGTGGGCTGGGAGGCTCTTACGTGGCGGCACTCCAGCCACGTTCGTCGAGCGTCGGCTACAGGCGCCTAATCTGGCCACCAAAGAGTGGTTCCGATCGTTGTCACCGAGAGGAGACTCTCTAGGGTAGGTTTAGGGCTTGCGGCACGAGTTAGCTAGCTGGGGGGTGAAATGAAGGTCTTTATAGGCATCCCATGTGACAGAGAACAACGGGTAAGAGCACGCAATCCGAGGTAGATCCGCCACCCCCGAGGGATCCGCGAAGAAGGGTGATCCATGGAGAAGAGGTGGGCACAGGAATCGGGGAGAGCGATGGTCGGATCTGTTCCAGAGAATTTGGAGAAGTCGGGTCGGAAAGCAGTATCCGCGAAAAAGGGGTCCGAGGGGAGAGTTGACCGAGGGTCAACAATCCCCCGTGGACCAATCAGATAATTCCAGGGTCAAAAAGATTTGAAAATTAAAAATAAAATAGTAAATGATTTTATTTGAAAGTATTTACAAAATAAAAAAGTTTATTTTTTAAACTATTTTTAGTTATTTTATTTATTTATTTTGAAAAATAAATTATGTTATATACATTATATTATTTTATATACAAGAATAAAATACCTATGTATTTTATACTTTTATTTTTAATTTCTTATTTTTGTCCAAATACTCTAATTTTATATTTTATTTATTTACAACATAAAATGTAGAGTATAAAAAATATATTTTATTTGATTTTTAGTATTTATGTGTAAGGGTGAAATAAATAGATATTTTATTCCTATATACATGGTATATGTACAATAAGAGAGAGAAAGTATTTTATTTTTGGTTTTATTTTATTTTTCTCATTTTTATTTTATTTTTAGAAATATATACAAATTATAAGAGACACATTTTATTTTTATTTTAATGAAAATAAAATATATACATAAGAGGGGGTTTTACACAATGTTGAATGGCCCTATCTCTCTCTACTCATTTTTTTTGGCGATCAGGGCCAGATGGGGCCTTCTCTTAGGTTCAGGTCACTCAATATTTATTCTAAATATTTCCCTCTTTTTTTATTTCTTTATTCTTTTATTTTTGCACAAAAAACATGCTAATTATTGATATTTACACAAGCATGCCTAATTGATAACTTATTGTATTTACAAGTATCTACATGGTGTTTTGCAAAGATTTTTAGTTAAAATAAAAGAATAAAGAGTGATAAATGAGGATTCATCTCCCCCCTATACTTTACTTTTGCTAGTTCCTTAGCAAACACTAATTTGAAAAATAAGTGAAAAGAAAAGGAAAAAGAAAAAGAAAGATGAATCAATGATGATTATTAAACTTGTCTTCATTAAATTGAAGTATGGAGCTTAGTCAGATCTTTGGATTATTAATTTGTCGGAACCTTATTTGGACTTAGGTTTAAAACTTAACAGCCTCTAAGTTCCACTATCTATAGTCAAGACTCCTCAACAATCCAGATTAGAACAAGTCTACATACACAAACTCTGATGATCATGAATCTTTTCTTGTACAATGTAAGTGAGGTATAGCTCTCCACCTTAGAAATGGCAAAGTGACAAATCTCCCCAACAAGGTAACTCTAATGCCCTAGTCTGGCAACTCTTTCCTCGAGGAGCGGGGTATTCCCTTCTAAGTTCAAGTTCAACTGGCTCGAGAAGAGGAGGAAGAAGAGAATGGACCATGGCCGGTGTAGCCATGTATCCTTGGGAGGCCAACCAGTGTAGCTAAGTCTCCCTGCTGCAAGCTTCATGAGATGGAACATGGATAACATAAGCTTTGCTTTATTTGACTATATACACTCTGGTGGGATTATCATTTTCTCTCAGACCCACCACTTTTTTGGAGTTATTTTCTTTTTGCATTTTTTTTGATGTGCATATTTACAACATATCTAAAAAGTGCAGCATATATGCATAAGGAGTTCTTCCTCTTGATCCAGTAGACTATCCCTCTTTTGAAGCATTATTGCAACCCACAACTCCTGTCGTTAGACCTCACGGCTACCAGACCAAGTTGAGACACACTTCCTTCATTAAAAGAAGAAGAGAGGTTCCTCCTAGAAGTACTACCCTCATATGCTACCCCAAGTCAAAGAAGGTTGCCTCCTCACCACCTCATCCGTAGAGAGCTAGGTGTAAAGTGTTGGTCCAACTAAATCCATTATCTGTAAGAGTAATGTGTGTGTTGTTAAGTGTTCTACTTAGGCTCATCAAGATGACATATGATCATAGCCTAGTGGACTCAAAGAATTAAGTCACCATGGACCTGAAAAGTCTCAACCCTAAGCCCTCTAAGGTTCCTCCTAGAATTAGGTGGATTAAGATCTTAACCAAGCTCCATTTTTCAATTTAATTCTAGGCTAGTTTAAATGTCAACTATGATTCAGGAAAAACTATACAAATATTTACAAAGACACAATTTTTACAAAATTTTTGAAAATGTGCAAAATGTTTTTGAAAATTGTTTGAAAATATGGATGCATGCATGAATGCAAAGTTTTGCAAAATATTTACACAAATTTACACAAGGTTTTTGCAAACTTTTTTGTTTTTTAAAACATTTTACAAAAATTTTGTACTATATACATAATTTTGATATCAAAAATATTTACACAATATTTACACAAAAGATTTTTACAAACATTTGTACAAAAATAATTTGTATGAATAGCTATGTATGTGCAATAAAGAATTTTTATTTACAAGACAAATTTTAAATTTTTTTTGGATTTTAAGGGTTTTAGCCATTTTATTTATGAACACACTCACACAAAGTACGAGTTATGGCTAATGTATGTATGAAATATATACGATACCCCCTATACTTAGCTCGAATGATGTCCTCAGAGTGAATCAAGAGCGATGAAGAAGAAGACATAACTCATGCTTAGTATAGGGAAGTGAAAAGGAAGGCTATATACAAAGACGAATGAAAGAATAGAAATGAAAAGGATCTCGGTGTTTCCCCCTTTACTTAAGATCAGGTAATCCTAAGTATAGTAGGTTGTACACAAAGGGAAATCCGAGTGAAGAATGTATAGGATCTACCTCCCCTATACTTAGGGAAAAATATCCCTAAGTATAGGCAACAAAACAGAGATAGAAAAGAATCAAAAGAAACTCAAAAAATCTCACCCCCTATACTTAGGGTAAAGTGCACCCTAAGTGTAGCATAATCAAAGATGCAAATGGGGTGTTGGACTGAAGAATGGTGTGATATGGACATCCGGATCTATACAGGTTAGGAGAACAGTGATAATCAGGCGTGAGATGCAATAGATGTGAGTCAAGAGACCACATCTCACGCGAAATGAATAGGGACAACGCCAACGACTAGCGGCTCATGATCTAGATTTGGTTTGAGTCGCTGCCCGTTAACACGAAAGGTAGCCTCAGATGACAACTCGGATATGTCGATGCTTCCATTGTCGTGTACCTTTCGGACCAGAAAGGGTACCTTCCATTTGCTCTGCAACTTCCCTGGACATAATCTCAACCTGGCATCGAACAACCATACTCGTTGTCCTGGCTCAAACTGCTTGTGGCTGATATGAGAATCATGCCACTCCTTCACTCTCTCCTTATACTGTAGGTTGCTCGAAAAGGCTGCATCACAAAGCTCCTCCAGGGCTGCCAACTCTGCCCTCCTCTGATCTCCTACACTCACTGGATCTAGAAGTATATCAGTGACTGCCCAAAGTGACCTATGTCTCAGCTCAACAGGTAAATGGCAAGGCTTGCCATAAATGAGGTGAAAGGGAGATGTACCCAAAGGTGTCTTAAAGGACATCCGATATGTCCACAAGACCGAGTCCAAAAGCTGTGACCAATCCTTTCGGTCAGGACGGACGACCTTTTGCAGAATAGTCTTGATCGCCCTGTTCGACACTTCAACAAGACCATTGGTTTGAGGATGATATGGTGTGGCTACTCGATGGTCTATGCTGAACTCGCTAGCAAGGGCCTTTACCTTGTCGTTGACGAAATGAGAACCCTCGTCAAATATCAAAACTCCAGGTACCCCGAACCGTGAAATGATATTCTTCCTCAAAAATCAGCATACAGTCCTAGCATCTACGGTTCGGGCGGGGATGGCCTCAACCCAACGACTAACATAATCCACGGCCAACAGAATGTCCTCAAATCCCTGACTCTTAGGGAATGGACCCATGAAATCGATGCCCCATGCATCAAAAACCTCACAGAAGTGAATGGGATGCATCGGCATCATATCACGCTGTCCACAAGTGCCCATCCTCTGACAGTCAGTACATCTCTTCACGAACTCATCAGAGTCCTTAGAGAGGGTAGGCCACCATAGGCCAGATTGGAGCATTTTCTGTGCCCTTCTCCTCCCAGAGTGATGTCCTCCTACCTCAAGCTTATGGCAGTAAGTGAGGACGCTATGGTGCTCCTCTTGAGGAATGCACCTACGCCAGACGCTATCCCCTCCTTCATGAAAAATGATGGGATTTTCCCAATGGTAGAACGTGGCCTTCACGATGAGGTCTCAAGTCACTGCCTGGGCCAATCTTGTGGAACCTTCTTGGCAACAAGATAGTTCACAATATCAGCGTACCATGGGAGAGAGGTGATAGCAAGGATCGCCTCATCAGGAAGGTCTTACAAATAGGCTCAATCTGCTCAGAATCCTCAAGAAACTCCAATCGGGTGAGATGATCTGCCACCACATTCTTGACTCCAGGCTTGTCCTTAATCTCGATGTCAAACTCCTGGAGTAGAAGGATCCATCTGGTCAATCTGGCTTTGGCATCCTTCTTTTCCATGAGGTACCTGATGGCGGTATAATATGTATAGATGGTCATCTTAGATCCAATGATGTACGATCTAAACTTATCTAGGGCGAACACTACGGCTAGCATCTCCTTCTCAGTGACGGTATAGTTTCGCTAAGTGGCATCCAAAGTCTGACTAGCGTAGTGAATAGAAAAGGGGACTCCATCCCTCCTCTATCCCAGCACGGCCCCTACGTCAAAATCAGAGGCATTCGTCATGATCTCGAATGGGAGAGACCAATCAGGCGGCTGGAGGACAGGAGCTTCTACAACTAGCCTCTTGAGAGTCTCAAATGACGCTAGATACTTATCATCCACAATGAACCTGGTGTCTTTCATCAACAGATTAGTCAACGGCCGGGCAATCCTTCTAAAATCATGAATGAATCGTCGGTATAAACTGACGTGCCTCAGAAAAGACCATAACTGCAGCAAGTTGGACGGTGGACTAAGTTTCCTAATGATATCCACCTTGGCCGGATCAACCTCCATGCCCCTGTTGGAGATGATATGGCCAAGCACCGTCCCTTGAGTCACCATGAAGTGACTCTTCTCCCAAGAAAGCACAAGGTGAACCTCAATGCATCACTGAAGGATGCGGTCTAGGCAGTCAAGTCAAGCATCAAACCCGTCGTCGTAGACCGAAAAGTCATCCATGAAGACCTCCAAGAACTACCCCACCATGTTCGAAAAGATGGACAACATGCACCTCTGGAATGTCTCCGGGGCATTACACAATCCAAAGGGCATCCGTCTGAAAGCATATGTCCCAAAGGGACAGGTGAAGGTGGTCTTGTCTTGGACTTCGGGCGTAATGGCCACCTGATTGTATCCGGAGTACCCATCTAAGAAACAATAGTGACTCTTCCCTGCTAACTTCTCCATAATCTGATCAATAAAGGGCAGTGAGAAATGATCCTTCTTGGTGGCCTGGTTCAATCGTCTGTAGTCTACACAGACTCTCCAAGAAGTGGGTACCCGGGTAGCGATCTCCTCTCCAGACTCACTAACAACTGTGGTGATGCCCATCTTCTTGGGCACCACATGCAATTGACTGACCCACTTGGAGTCAAATATGGGGTAGATAAAATCGACGCTCCACCATTTCGAGATCTCCTTCATGATAACATCTCGAAGGTTCAAGTTCAGCCATCGTTGGAACTCATGCGACGGCTTCGCATCCTCCTCGAGATAGATATGGTGGGAGCACAGGGCCGGACTTATCCCTTGGAGATCGGCTACGCTCCATCCAATCGCCTTGCGTTTCTTTTGAAGAACCCCCATCAGATGGGATTCCTGCTCTCCAGTCAAATCCGCTGATATAATGACGTACATCTCATGCTCACCCGCAAGGAACCTATACTTCAGCGACGATGGCAAAGGCTTCAGCTCTGGATAACTCGGTGCTGGAGGATCTGGCCTCTGAAAAGTTTAAGTGAACGCGACCAAATCTGCATGGGAGAGTGAGAACTCTCGCTGACAATCTGAATTTGGTGAAGGCTGCTCTGCTGGTGTGTCTCTACTCTACGCGGGATAAGCCTCCACCCTAGTTGATGGCTCTATGGAAGTCAGACACGATATCAAATCATCAAACTCTGCCCAGTCTATGTCTGACTCCGAGGGATCTGTATCAGTATCAAAAGAAGAATCTGCCTCACGATCAGGAACCTGCTCTGCTACCTGAGATGTATCCTAGACCAGGAATGTGCTCTCTAAGCTCTCCTCTGCTGGCGTCTGTGCATCAACGAACTTTGACGGTGAGAGGATGGCATGTGCTGCTGGATCGGCCCAAACTGCCTCGTCGTCTGTAATCACAAAATCACAGTCCTGATGGATGTCTCGCCCTGCCTCTGTCATCTGCACTGAATCTGAAGGCTGGTCTGAGCAAGTGGAATCTCTGGCTCTAGTCTCATCGATCGTCTCTATTTGTATACTCTCGCCCTCGACGCGAAAGTATACCTTCCCGCTATCATGATCAGACACTGCCTTGGCTGTGGCCAAGAACGGGCATCCTAAAATGATGGGGGTATCGATCAAGGACTCAGGGATCTCCATGTCCAACACTACGAAGTTCACAGGAAATTTGAGGCCCTAAATCGTGACGACAATGTCCTTCAGCAACCCCTTCGGCCTCTTGACAGACTGATCAACAAACTGAAGGATCGTCCTGCTCTGTCAAAGAGGGCCCAACTCGAATCGGTCGAGTAAGGCTCTGTCTAATAGAGTACGGTCGAACCTCTGTTCCTGCATGTGGCATCTGACATACGGGGCTCCTGCATCTGGCCTCTTGGCTGGCAGACAGTTCTAGATCGCAAAGCATGTGGCGCGAGTGAGCACATGGATCTCTGACTGGTGGTTCCGCCTCTTCCTCCTAACAGTAGTCTTGTCTCTGAGGGATCTCTAGAAGATATGTATGTGCTCCAAGGCCTCCTGTAGAGTCAACTTTATTTGAAATCGGTCCATCATCTACTGGCTGAACTCTAGCTGGTGGGACTTTTTATGATTTTCTTTTTTAGGACCCTTAGCCAAGCGGAGTGCTTGGGGAAAGGGGACGGTTGTGTCCTTCACAGATGAAGGACTAGGAACGGGTCTGGGCTGCTCAGGCAAAGTAGAATCCACACATACATCATCAATCAACACAGGTGGATCCGAAAATAACAAACCCTTTCCTTTTTTCCAAGAAGTGTCCTGAGATACATCAACTGAATGGAAAACGACAGGAGTAGAAGAACTGGAAATGGTGGCCTCAGCACCACCCTCAGCATCTGGAATAGGGGCATCAGTATCGCTCTCTGGCTTAACAACAATGGTGGCATCAGTACCACCTCCACCATCTGGTGAAGCGACGGCCTTAATACCATCAGCTGGATCATCATCCTTGGTGGGGTCAACACCACCGTCAACATCATGCTCATGAGCGGAATCAACACCGCTCTCCTCCTTGTCTAGCGCTCCTGAAGTGGCGTGAGGTCGTTGCTCAGACGAGGCGTCGCCTGCTGGCATCCTACCGCTCCTAAGTGTAACAAAATCAGCATCAAACATATATGCAGTAATATCACCAAGGGAATCACTAGGAGTGGTGGTCTCTGTGAACTCTACCTGCTCAGACTTCCTCTTGAGGCTGTTCGGGTTTGGCTCTATCTGTGCAGGAATGGCAGCATTCCCCTTCACTATCTCTCTCATCTCCTGTCTGAACTCGTCCATCTCCCGTCTGAAAGTGGCATGCTGCTCGGAGATGAGGCGGGCTAGATCGTCCAAGGAAGGGTTCTCATAGGCGGGCCCATGAGAACCTGACGGGTGGCCTCGCTGGTAATGAGGATGCTGCTGCTGGTAAGAGAGATAAGGGGGCTGATACTGCTGGGAGTGATATTGCTGAGGCTGTTTAGGTTGCCTCCAAGATTGTCCTTACTGGTAGGGATGAGAACCATGCTGCGGCTGCTGTGATGGCTGTTGGTGTGATGGGAACTGGGGCTGCTGGTAAGTCTCTCACTACTGGCCGTACTGGCCACCCTGAACTGGAGGCTGCTGTTGGGAACTGGTGCCTCCGACTGACCAACAGAATCAAGGATGGTCTCATCGGATACCAGGCTGGGATGGTCAAACCATATCCCATTAACATCCATCAACAGCTCCTGCTCGTAGGTGGGTGGGGGGAGTACTTCCAGGGGCTGGTCAGGCTGATACACCACCATCTGGCTATCCTAGGATGGTGGCGACTGGACGTACTGCTGCAGCCGCTGCTGATATGGCTCCGCCTGGACATGATGGACC
Source organism: Ottelia alismoides (assembly GCA_037367405.1). Classification (NCBI taxonomy): domain Eukaryota; kingdom Viridiplantae; phylum Streptophyta; class Magnoliopsida; order Alismatales; family Hydrocharitaceae; genus Ottelia; species Ottelia alismoides. The sequence continues at coordinate 37,792 of JAZKJV010004376.1, read as the reverse complement.
TGTCGGTACTGGGTGGAGGGCTGAGTCGTGTTGATGCTGCTGCTTCCTAGGTCTTGCCCGTGACCTAAGAAGGGGCTGAGAAGCCGTCTATGCCTCTGATGAATCCACATTTCATCATCTTTATTCTATCATTTTGGCCTTAAAAACCCTAGTAAATGCGTGTAAATAGCATTAATTCAGGCATTTTAGCATTCATGCATAGGTGTGTAAATACTGTATAAATTGCGGTTTTTAAAGCCAAAATTATAGAATAAAGAAAAGAAAAGAAAAAGAATAAAATATTGTAAATATTTTATGACCCGAAACCCCGAGACCTAGGCATCTTGATGAATAGGTCGACAAGGAATAAAGTAGGGGGAGATAAGGGCCAAAATACAGATAAAATACCTATACATTTTATTCTTTATTCATTTTGGGACCTATTTTTGGTTCCACTTTTTGTGCATCAAATAAAGAAACTTCGTACATGAAAGTTGTAGATAATAAAATAAATAAAAATACAAAATTGATTTCACAGAAAAAAAATGTACAGATAAAAAGTTATGGTCTGAATAAAAATCCAGAATGCCAACTTCCCAGACCCGTATCTCACAAACAAAAACTCCAAATGCAGCGTACTCACCTTTAATTGTATATAGAAGAAAATAAGCTAATTAATGGCGGTGGTTTCGCATTTGGCGGAGCTACGGTTTGAAAGTTGACTTTTGGACCCCTATTGTATACTTGTACATATTAAAATATTCAATTTATTATTTATTTATTATTTTTATACTTTTATATTTTTATAATGTTGTAAATAATACTTATAATAATTATGTATATTAAAATCAGAATAAAAACATCATTAAAATACAAATAAAAATACTTGTATATATAGGTATAATACAGGTAGCGATACCTATACAAATAACACTTTCATTTTATTAAGTGTATAAAATATATCAGAAAATTAAAATAAAATTATATTTGCGTATATAAAAGTATTTTATAATTTTAGAAAATAAAAACCAAAATAAAATAAATTAAAAATACCTAAATAAAAATAGAACACTTAAATACATAGATATAGATACCTATAAGGGTATAAATGCAAACTTGTAAAAATATGTCTCACAAAAATAAATAAAAATCATAATAAAATAATTTATAAAATAATAAACATTTTTTATTTTATAATCAAAAATTAATAAAATCGTTTACTATTTTTAAATGATTTTAGAATCATTTTTTCCAGGCTTTTTCCTGGTTGGTCCACGTGGACCAACCAGGAGGGCTGGAGAGTTGACCTGGGTCAACTCTCTGACCCATTGCCTGTTGTTGTCAGAATGCAGTTTTTCCCGACTTCGAGGATTTTTGGAGGCCGTTCCTTTCACCGAATCAGGTCGGTCTCTTCACGTGATATGTTCCCCTACCATCCAGCTACCACGCCCCATCTTTTTCTTGGGCCGAGCAACATCACAGCGCCCGTGATACCTCCTCGAAGACCGCCCCTCGGCCAAGTTTCAAAACCGAACCCATTGCCCTCCTTTGCACGAGGAACCCGTCTTTGACCCGTTTGACTCCTCCTTGACCTTGCTCCGGACGGTTGGTGGTGACAGCCCAACCTCCAGCTGGTTGAGGAAGCCTCCGACGAGGCGAGGACGCCGTTCCATCACCCCCGGTGGTTCGCCACCGTTGAGGTTCATCTCGCCCCCTTCTCGGGCTTGAGGTCCATTTTTTTTCCATTTCGTTTTGTTTTCTTTTTCCTGTTAGTTTTTGCTCGCCTTCCCCGTAGAAATAGATCCCCGTGTTTTCTTTTATTCGCCCAGCAAACCGTCATCTCCTCTCCTCGCCGGAGGAAGCTCCGACGAACCACATTCGCAACCGCCATCCCTATCCCACATTCACCCCCCAGGAGCTCTCTGGAGCTCTGTGTTTTTTGCCTAATCGCTTCCCTGCAGGAAACACACGAGGAATGCGTCATTGTAGGTGCTCTTGAAGGTCGTGAAGGTAGCCCAGGAGCCGCGCGTCGCCGGACGTCCCCCGGCGGTGTTTGGCCCTTTTTGTTGGGCTTCCTATCTACTGGAGCACAGCTGGAGCGTGGATCAGCGGTCAGCAAGCTTCCAGGTGCTCGGAGGGGCGATTTACATCAGAATCAAACTCGCCCATGGGCGAGTTCCTTCGTGTTCTTCCAAGCATCTTGTGAGCCGTCGATCCTGGCCGAGTTCTTCACGACGCACAGGTGGCGTCGGATCTGGTGCACCTGTGTCGTCCGATCGGCATCAGCGTTTTAATCCCGGCCGTTAAGATGAAAGGGTATCGCGCGCCTGCGGCACGACACGTGGCTTAAGTGGAGACCGCGCAGCCGTTGGATGCGCCCCTCTGCTGGGAAATTTGCGTGATAACCTCGCCATTTTTGTTATTACGGATTAGTTTATAAGATTTCATTGGCTATTCAAAGATTTTGTAAACTTTATAATTAGCACCTCGGACTTTTGTGTAACTGCCTGGAGACCCCCGCCAGCTCACGTGCGTAGCGCGTGAGCCTTGGCGTTTTTGCTGGGGGCCCCCTGTGTTTTTGTCTATTTAGGTTTACTTTCAAAACATTTAGCTGCAATATAAAACGTTTGGAAATTTTGCAATTCAGCCCCCTTCGTTTTGAATATTAGCGTTCAAGTCCTTCCAGGTGCGTGCTTAGCACGCGCGTGAGGTGGAGTTTTTGCATAAGAAACCTTGCGGCTTTGTTTATTTCTAACTAGTGCTGTAAAGTGTTGAAATTTTGGGAAAATTGCGTGACAGCCCTCGAACTTTACCTTTATCACACATATACCCCTGTCAGGCTTTGCATTGTTGAGCACTTCTTGTATTTTTTGCATGTGCCTAGAAAACCCTAAAAAATCCACAAAAATTAACTTAGGTCTCTGTTGCATTATAGATTAACTCTACATTTTTATTTTTCATAATTAGTGCATTTTTATATTTATTAAAAATAAAAAATAGCCATTTTCAGCACTGTTTGCATTACAAAATACCAAAAAAATATTAAAACATTCCAGAAAAATCTCAAAAAAATATATTTTGTTCCTTTTAGTGTGTTTTAATTTCAGACCAAAAATCATTAAAAAATACAAAACCAAACTCCTAAAAATTGCAAAACTCTAAAAACCTTCATAAAAATTTATAAAATTCATAAAAAATCCAAAAATAGTGTTTTCTTTTCCTGAATTTTCTTTGTTTGATTATCTTTAAGTGAAAATTAATTTGGAGAATTTTTGTTACTGTTTGCTATTTTATTTCTCCATTTTAAGTTTCAGCCTTGCAATTTTGCCACTGTTTGCTTTATTTTATTAATTAAAAATACCAAAAACATTCTAAAAATTACCCAAAAATCACAAAAACAGTAAAAAAGTAGAAAAAGACCAAAAAGACTTTATTTTCATATTTTTGGATATTTTTGTCTATTTTTATAAATATCTCTTTGTCCTTTTTATTACATTGTCCTTATCTTCCAATATTGAAAAAGAATATAAAAAAAATATAAAATATAAAAAGAAAATATAAAATCAGAAAATTAAAAATCAAAATACAAAAATTATAAAATTAAAAAAAATATATAAAAAAATATATAAAATTAAAAACCCACAAAAAAATAGCATAATAGGCATTTGATCACAACTCACACATTTTTGAGCACTTGTGCCCCGATCTACCTGTCTGCTCCCTGTGTTCGACCTCTACAATACTTGCACCTATACACATCTTGTTGTAGAGTTATAATAAATTTTAACTCCGCACATTTATTTTCATTGCTTGATTTATCTGTTGTGGGTTAATTGTTGATTAATTCGGGTTTCGTGAGCGGTCGCTCAGCGACACTGTAGTCCCGCCTTGTGTGGACTATTTTGACCCTCGCCAAATCCGAGTTTTCAAATGGCGCCGTTGCCGGGGAGCAACAGCGCGTAGTTCGAGTTCTTGTTTGTGTTGTGATTTATTGTCTATTTCGCGGCTTTTATTTTTCACTATTTTTATTTCTTTATTTTTGATATATCTCTTGATCGGTCTAACCCCCTCTCTTGTTGACTTCGTGCGAGGAACCGCGGATCGAGGGAGGCGCTCCACCCTAGGCGCCTACGCACCCACGTGAAGCCGGCATCTGCCAGCCGAGCACCGAAGAGACGAAGAGGAAATTTTGAAGACCGAGCTCTATTTTAGTTGTAGAATTTATTTCTTGCATTTATTTTGTAATTCGTAGTGAGAGAGAGACTCCTATATTTTTAATAATACAGGTACCCTCGAACTTGGACATTCGAGCCTAATTTCCAAGTGTTTGTTCACTTGGGGGCTCATCGCGGTTTTTACGGCTTTTCATCGCATTTTTTTATTTTGTTTTGTTTTTCGATTTTATTTATTTTGCGTGATTGAGCCCTTAGCTTTTAGGATTGCTTGCGTAGCATTAGGTCCAAACACCTTAATCAACATTGCATGTACCTATAGCCTCGTTTGGACTTAGTCAAATTTTAAACAGTTGACCATCACCTTCCATCCGTCGCGCCACGAGCTCTCCCCGCAAAGCGCTTTCTCCTACCCTCAATTTGTTGAGCAGAGGAGGGGTGAGCCTAGACCGGACTCTAGGGTTGAGGATTGACGGTCAACTTGTGGTTCTTCCCGCTAATAGCAATTTTTGAACTTAGGGCGATTTCATCGGCTTTGCATTTGCATATAGATAGGTTTCAATTCTGCTGAGCATCTTTGCATGTAGAGTGCTGGAGGCAAGGTGAGCATTTACGCTTTAGCATTCATCATCGTTTTTACCGCTTGCATTGCTTTCCCGTTCCTCTACCTCTGATTTTGATCACTTAGGAGCTCGAAGGAATTGAATCATCGTTAGGATCGTGCATTCTCACTAAAAATCCAAAAAAGTGATAATTAATAAAATTGGGACTGCTAATTTTACTTGACCCTAAAATCGATCAAAAAGAAACATCTTGTATTGGGGCGAGTAATCCCCTCATTGTCTTCGCTTTTATCTGCTCGCGCACACACTAAGGTTAGAGCCAAAATCCCATTCAGCCCCTAAGTGTTTGCGCAATTTTGGACTTCTCACCTAACTCTAAAACAGACAAGATAAAAAGACCGCATTTGTGGTCTTCACCGAGTTGAGTAGGTGAATTGAGGGTTTGTATTCTTTTCATTTTTGTCCGTGATTGTTTTGTGTGTGTCCTAGATCATCCCTGCGCATTTGCGCCTTCTTTTCTACTCTCTTGACTTGACCATCGTGCTCTCCCGATCATTTTCCTTTTGTTTTCGAGATGGACGACTGGAGCGTATTCTATCCGGACTTTGCGGATCATTCGCTCGCTCCAGCCGGTCCACCTCCCTTTTTCCAGGAGGACTTTGCTCCTGACTTTTGTACATATCCGCCTCAGCCACAGTATCAGGAATCAGATTTCTACCCACACCCACCTCTATCTCCACCGGTGTATTATCCGCCTCCACCTTCACATCCACCCGAGACTGAGCTGATGGAGTCACCTTTCATGGAGTCCACCCTTGAGCACTTGACCCAGATGATGGATCATATGAGACAGAGGATTGACCACCTCACTAGTACCAATAAGAGCGACCATGATATTCCACCATTTGATGATATGGGTTCACTCGAGGATTTCCATGAGAGCTTGCAATCGCCAAAAATACAAAAAAATGAGAAAAATTTAAAAATACAAAAAGATTTCGGGAGACACACGATCGAGCCAGACTGTGAGGAGAGCGCCCACTTGCCTGACTTTTTGACCACACCTGCATTCACACCCGGTCCCACCTTTGACCCCGAGGATGCCGCTGTACAGACTGCTCTTGGCATGCCTCGTGTATATGCTGATTCCGACTTCCTCCCTTGTATGGAGGAGGTCCAAAAATTCAAAAAAATGCTGACTGAACCCGAAGTGGTGGCCACCATACATGAGATTATCCGTGCCCCACTTCAGCAGGCCATGACCGATTTATCTGCTCCTCTTCCCAAGAAGAGAAAGCGGAGGAGCAGATCTGAGCGTCATATCTTGACCATGGCCACTGCCCATGCCATCACACACCGTCCCATTCCTAAGAAGAGGAACACTGCCACACCTTTCATTAGCTGCACCATCTCTGACCACACATGTGATCACACTCTCCTGGATGGCGGTGCATCGATCAGTATCATACCCTTCTCGCTGGTACAGTCTCTTCACTTAGGGCCTCTCAAGAAGACCAGTATGATCGTTCAGTTTGCTGATGGATCAATAAAGAGGCCGAAGGGTATCCTTGAAAACGCCGTCATCTCGATTCAGGGCACGAGCCACAATGTTGATTTTGTCGTGTTGCCCATGGAGAACTCCACAGGGGAGCATTCTCCAATCATCCTGGGACGACCATTCCTTGCCTCTGCGAGGGTCGTTATTGACTACGGATCAGGAGAGATTCGCTTCCGTCCTGCTGACGAGGGCGAAGCAGTGATCACCGCACCCACTGCTGACCAGAGACCCGCACCTGATGTGACTTCACCTATCTTGGCTGACCCCGAGGACTATGATCTATATGAGGATATCAGAGAGACCTTCTTCATGACCGATGATGACACCCGAGAATTCCTCTCTAAGGAGGAAAGCTCGGAAAGCATAGACCTTGGTGTTTCCGCTTCCTGTGATTGGCGATGTGTTGATGATATCCGCGGGATTTACACGATTGACACCATTGAGCGGAGGGCAGATTTAGAGACTATACAGGACGGACATGCTTTGACTACTTCCACTGATGAGTCCGCTCCTGTCCAGGAAGATACTGATGAGACTAAGGCCGAATTTGATTTAGTTGCTTTTCTTCAGAGATTCGGGCCTTTTGATGAGAAAGATGATCCGGTTGAGATTATAGAGGACGAACAGAGTTCGACTACTTCCACCGATGATTTCGTGCCTTTTGATTTTGACCTGGATGACACTCGCAGGACGACTCCGAGTACACTACTTCTGATGATGATGAGTTCGTCCCATTTCACTTTGATATCAGCGAGACTCCCAAGGCCGGACCTAGCCGTACTTCTTCCACTACTCCGGCTGTGCCTTCACACCCTAGGGCCACTGAGGACTTACACCCCGTCGACCCTGATCGGATTCCGTCCACTGTGGACCCCGATGTCGACCTGCACCACACTAGATCTATTCCTCCGCGGTCCCGCAAGAAGGTTCGCTTTCTACCTTCTTGACCATCTGTATATCCATCTCTGTTGTATATTCACTTCTGTGTACCTCTGTTCTCTCTACCGTATTGCTCGTCCACCCATTCTCGTGTCTGCCTTGCTTAGGACGTACTTTGTCCTAAGTATAGGGGGGTGGACGAGCCGAGTGCTCTTTTGTCGTTCCGTCTGATCACTCCTGTGGTTGCCTATACTTAGGGCTTCTTTTACCCTAAGTATAGGGGGAGTGACATGTACATCCTCACGATCTCTTCTTCCATCTTCATCTCTTTCCTTCTTTTCTTCTTTTCTTCTTTTCCTTTTCTATCTTTTTTTTCTATCAAAAAGGTGCCGCCCTTGTAGACAGTTTTCCATACTTAGGACGTACTTTATCCTAAGTATAGGGGGGTTGGCACCCCGAGTATTTCCATTCTTTGATCCTCTCCATTGTCTCCTCTTCTTGTCTATACTTAGGGATATCTTACCCTAAGTATAGGGGGAGACAATCTGAGTACGATCTGTTCATTCCCACCCTTGACCCTCCCTGCTTTGTGTACAGTCTGCTATACTTAGGATTATTTGATCCTAAATATAGGGGGGACGGTCAGCTTCTCATTCCTTCATTTATTCATTTATTCTTTAGATTTTCCTATACTTAGTACGAATTATGTCTTCTCTTTTCTCTCCGATCTATGAGGACATAGCTCAAGCTAAGTATAGGGGGGTCGTATATACTGCGTATATACTTTAGTCATAACTCATACTTTCGTATTTTCTTAATAAATATGGCTAAAAATTCTTTAAAATTCATTAAAAGTTCTTAATAAAAAGATGTGATTATTCCTCAAATTCTTTTTGTAGATACTGATTAATAAATCAGGTGAAAATGTTTTTTGCAAAATGTTTGAAAAATAGTTTGAAAAACTTTGTGAACATCTATTGAAAACTATTTTGAAAATATTTTGTTTCATGTTTTCAACCTGTGTAAAATGTGTGGTTTGTAAAATTTATTTTCTTTGTGTGAAATAAAATGTTTGAAAAATGATTTGCAAATGGTTTGAAAAATGGTTGCAAAAATGATTTGAAAAACCTATATATACTGTTTGAAAAGCCTTTGCAAAATGATTTTCAAATGTGTGTAAAATGTTTGTAAAAACTATTTTGGACTATAGTTTTCAAAAATTGTGTGTAAATTGTTTTCAAATAAGTTTGAGGAATATACACATCACACCAAAATCCACTATATATATATATATGTATAAAATTGACCACTTACCCTGTAAATTCTAAAATCCACTTCTTGTAAATATAAGAAGCACTCCCGTGTACATATTTTCACCTAGTTTTTAGCCAAAACTTTTTGTTTTCAAAATTCCCAAAAACATTTGCAAAATTAAAATCCACAAACATTTGAAAAATCTTTTTGAAAAATACAAAAAAAATGCATCTGCATATGCATCATCATCATATTTTCAAAAATCCATAAATAGTTCAAAATCTTGAAAATTGCATCACAAAAATATTTTCTGCATTGCATTGCATGGCATTCGCATTTTTCGGAGTGAGTTTGATAGTTGAACAAGTCTAGATAAAATCTGGAGATTGGAGCTTGATTGGACCTTAAAATCTACTTAATAACAGGAACCGTATAGGAACTGGGTTTGAGGTACTTCAGGTCTAGTTGACTTAATTCTTTGAGGATCACGAGACTTGATTCAATGGATTCTTGACTGCCTAAGTAGAGTATTTCGGAGCACACGCACGACTCTTGTTGATAATGACCTAACTTGGACACCTGCACCTTTCACATGGCTCAACTCAGTTGGAGTGGTGAGGGGATTGGATTTGCCGGTATGAGACGCACACAAGTGGAAACATTTGTCCTCCTCTGGGGAGGGAAGTGCACCCCAACCCGTCCAGTGATTAGGAAGTCTAAAGACAGGAGGCTGTGGGTTGCGATAAAGCTTCAAAAGAGGGATAGTCTACTAGCTCAAGAGGAAAAACTCCTTATGTAAATGCTGCTGTGAATAGTATTTCAAAAAAAAAAAGGAAGTTCAGGCATGTACAAAAATAAAAAGCCTGCAAAGTATGTACATATGTTGTAAAGTCAATAAGCAAGCTTGAGTCCCAAAGTCATATCATGTGAGCCTGCAGCAGGATGACTTGACTACACTGGTCTTGCATCCAAGGATAGGTAGCTACACTGGCTACCGTCCATTCTTCTCTTCACCCCCTCCTCTTGAGCTGGTTGCCACTTGAGCTTAGAAGGGAATACCCCGCTCTTCGAGGATGGAGTCGCTGGATTGGGGAATCAATGGGTTGTCGTACTGGAGAAGTCAGTTTCTTTGTCATTCTAGTTGGGGAGAGCCACCATCACTTACACTGTACAAGTCAGATTCATAGTCATAAGAGTTTGCATATGAGTTGAAGTATTTCTGACCTGGCTATTGAGGAGACTTGAGCAGAGTTTTGGGATTCTCAGGGACTGTTGGATTTCAAATTAAGTTCTCATTAAGGTTCTGCCCGCACTAAAATTCCAAAGGTCCGACTTAAGCTCCAAACTTTGATTTTGTGAAGACAAGTTTGACAATTAAATTTAGTCCATCTTTCTTCTTTTTCTTTTCTTTGTTTTTCTTTTCTGCACTTATTGCATAAGTGTTTGCTAGGGACTAGCAAAGGCAAGTATAGGGGGATGATGAATCCACGTTTCATCATCTTTATTCTATCATTTTGGCCTTAAAAACCCTAGTAAATGCGTGTAAATAGCATTAATTCAGGCATTTTAGCATTCATGCATAGGTGTGTAAATACTGTATAAATTGCGGTTTTTAAAGCCAAAATTATAGAATAAAGAAAAGAAAAGAAAAAGAATAAAATATTGTAAATATTTTATGACCCGAAACCCCGAGGCCTAGGCATCTTGATGAATAGGTCGACAAGGAATAAAGTAGGGGGAGATAAGGGCCAAAATACAGATAAAATACCTATACATTTTATTCTTTATTCATTTTGGGACCTATTTTTGGTTCCACTTTTTGTGCATCAAATAAAGAAACTTCGTACATGAAAGTTGTAGATAATAAAATAAATAAAAATACAAAATTGATTTCACAGAAAAAAAATGTACAGATAAAAAGTTATGGTCTGAATAAAAATCCAGAATGCCAACTTCCCAGACCCATATCTCACAAATAAAAACTCCAAATGCAGCGTACTCACCTTTAATTGTATATAGAAGAAAATAAGCTAATTAATGGCGGTAGTTTCGCATTTGGCGGAGCTACGGTTTGAAAGTTGACTTTTGGACCCCTATTGTATACTTGTACATATTAAAATATTCAATTTATTATTTATTTATTATTTTTATACTTTTATATTTTTATAATGTTGTAAATAATACTTATAATAATTATGTATATTAAAATCAGAATAAAAACATCATTAAAATACAAATAAAAATACTTGTATATATAGGTATAATACAGGTAGCGATACCTATACAAATAACACTTTCATTTTATTAAGTGTATAAAATATATTAGAAAATTAAAATAAAATTATATTTGCGTATATAAAAGTATTTTATAATTTTAGAAAATAAAAACCAAAATAAAATAAATTAAAAATACCTAAATAAAAATAGAACACTTAAATACATAGATATAGATACCTATAAGGGTATAAATGCAAACTTGTAAAAATATGTCTCACAAAAATAAATAAAAATCATAATAAAATAATTTATAAAATAATAAACATTTTTTATTTTATAATCAAAAATTAATAAAATCGTTTACTATTTTTAAATGATTTTAGAATCATTTTTTCCAGGCTTTTTCCTGGTTGGTCCACGTGGACCAACCAGGAGGGCTGGAGAGTTGACCTGGGTCAACTCTCTGACCCATTGCCTGTTGTTGTCAGAATGCAGTTTTTCCCGACTTCGAGGATTTTTGGAGGCCGTTCCTTTCACCGAATCAGGTCGGTCTCTTCACGGGATATGTTCCCCTACCATCCAGCTACCACACCCCATCTTTTTCTTGGGCCGAGCATCATCACAGCGCCCGTGATACCTCCTCGAAGACCGCCCCTCGGCCAAGTTTCAAAACCGAACCCATTGCCCTCCTTTGCACGAGGAACCCGTCTTTGACCCGTTTGACTCCTCCTTGACCTTGCTCCGGACGGTTGGTGGTGACAGCCCAACCTCCAGCTGGTTGAGGAAGCCTCCGACGAGGCGAGGACGCCGTTCCATCACCCCCGGTGGTTCGCCACCGTTGAGGTTCATCTCGCCCCCTTCTCGGGCTTGAGGTCCATTTTTTTTCCATTTCGTTTTGTTTTCTTTTTCCTGTTAGTTTTTGCTCGCCTTCCCCGTAGAAATAGATCCCCGTGTTTTCTTTTATTCTCCCAGCAAACCGTCATCTCCTCTCCTCGCCGGAGGAAGCTCCGGCGAACCACATTCGCAACCGCCATCCCTATCCCACATTCACCCCCCAGGAGCTCTCTGGAGCTCTGTGTTTTTTGCCTAATCGCTTCCCTGCAGGAAACACACGAGGAATGCGTCATTGCAGGTGCTCTTGAAGGTCGTGAAGGTAGCCCAGGAGCCGCCCGTCGCCGGACGTCCCCCGGCGGTGTTTGGCCCTTTTTGTTGGGCTTCCTATCTACTGGAGCACAGCTGGAGCGTGGATCAGCGGTCAGCAAGCTTCCAGGTGCTCGGAGGGGCGATTTGCATCAGAATCAAACTCGCCCATGGGCGAGTTCCTTCGTGTTCTTCCAAGCATCTTGTGAGCCGTCGATCCTGGCCGAGTTCTTCACGACGCACAGGTGGCATCGGATCTAATGCACCTGTGTCATCCGATCGGCATCAGCGTTTTAATCCCGGCCGTTAAGATGAAAGGGTATCGCGCGCCTACGGCACGACACGTGGCTTAAGTGGAGACCGCGCAGCCGTTGGATGCGCCCCTCTGCTGGGTAATTTGCGTGATAACCTCGCCATTTTTGTTATTACGGATTAGTTTATAAGATTTCATTGGCTATTCAAAGATTTTGTAAACTTTATAATTAGCACCCCAGACTTTTGTGTAACTGCCTGGAGACCCCCGCCAGCTCACGTGCGTAGCGCGTGAGCCTTGGCGTTTTTGCTGGGGGCCCCCTATGTTTTTGTCTATTTCGGTTTACTTTCAAAACATTTAGCTGCAATATAAAACGTTTGGAAATTTTGCAATTCAGCCCCCTTCGTTTTGAATATTAGCGTTCAAGTCCTTCCAGGTGCGTGCTTAGCACGCGCGTGAGGTGGAGTTTTTGCATAAGAAACCTTGCGGCTTTGTTTATTTCTAACTAGTGCTGTAACCTTTTATTCAAGTGTTGAAATTTTGGGAAAATTGCGTGACAGCCCTCGAACTTTACCTTTATCACACATATACCCCTGTCAGGCTTTGCATTGTTGAGCACTTCTTGTATTTTTTGCATGTGCCTAGAAAACCCTAAAAAATCCACAAAAATTAACTTAGGTCTCTGTTGCATCATAGATTAACGCTACATTTTTATTTTTCATAATTAGTGCATTTTTATATTTATTAAAAATAAAAAATAGCCATTTTCAGCACTGTTTGCATTACAAAATACCAAAAAAATATTAAAACATTCCAGAAAAATCTCAAAAAAATATATTTTGTTCCTTTTAGTGTGTTTTAATTTCAGACCAAAAATCATTAAAAAATACAAAACCAAACTCCTAAAAATTGCAAAACTCTAAAAACCTTCATAAAAATTTATAAAATTCATAAAAAATCCAAAAATAGTGTTTTCTTTTCCTGAATTTTCTTTGTTTGATTATCTTTAAGTGAAAATTAATTTGGAGAATTTTTGTTACTGTTTGCTATTTTATTTCTCCATTTTAAGTTTCAGCCTTGCAATTTTGCCACTGTTTGCTTTATTTTATTAATTAAAAATACCAAAAACATTCTAAAAATTACCCAAAAATCACAAAAACAGTAAAAAAGTAGAAAAAGACCAAAAAGACTTTATTTTCATATTTTTGGATATTTTTGTCTATTTTTATAAATATCTCTTTGTCCTTTTTATTACATTGTCCTTATCTTCCAATATTGAAAAAGAATATAAAAAAAATATAAAATATAAAAAGAAAATATAAAATCAGAAAATTAAAAATCAAAATACAAAAATTATAAAATTAAAAAAAAATATAAAAAATTATATAAAATTAAAAACCCACAAAAAATAGCATAATAGGCATTTGATCACAACTCACACATTTTTGAGCACTTGTGCCCCGATCTACCTGTCTGCTCCCTGTGTTCGACCTCTACAATACTTGCACCTATACACATCTTGTTGTAGAGTTATAATAAATTTTAACTCCGCACATTTATTTTCATTGCTTGATTTATCTGTTGTGGGTTAATTGTTGATTAATTCGGGTTTCGTGAGCGGTCGCTCAGCGACACTGTAGTCCCGCCTTGTGTGGACTATTTTGACCCTCGCCAAATCCGAGTTTTCAGCCTCCTGGAGACACATGATCTGTGTCTTTAGGTCACTCAGTGTCTGTGCCATCTGATCTATCTGAGACATGCCCTAGCACTGCTTCTTCTCTATCAACTCGATCCGGTCCAGCTTCTCGCTCATGATGCCCATGTCAGCGGCTGTCGACTCTGTCTGTGCTGCTGCCGCTGACAAAGTAGAGGGACCGGCATCAACCCGTTCTATCCTCTGATAGGACACGGCCTGTGGCTGGGGCTTCCCTTGTGTGTAGAGGCAGGTTCTAGACACTACAATGTAGTTCTCGGCCATCTCCTCATAGATGGCCCAGACCTGGTCCTCATCTTTGGTGAAATACGATCGTCTACAGGATGCATTCACCAAGCCCTGCAGCTCGGGTGTAAGTCCATAGAAAAATCTATGAACTAGGTTTGTCTTCGAGATATCAAGATACGGGCATCGATCTGTAAGCTCCCTGAAGCGATCCCATGCCTCGTGAAACTGCTCGTTGGAGAGCATGGAGAAGTTGCTAATCAGGGCCCTCGCTGCATTGGTCCAGCCGAGTGGATAGTTCTTGTTGAGGTACTCATTCCGGCACTGCTCCCATGTCGTCAAAACTCTCCCTAAATGCTTCAGCCAGTTGGCTGCTATATCAATGAGGGAGAAAGGAAATGCCATCATCTTGATGGTGTCCTCGTCCACGCTGCGATCGTGGACAGTGCTGCAGATCATCTCGAACTCCTGGAGATGAAGATGTGGCTCCTCGATGGTGAGTCCGTGAAAGCGAGGAAGGAGCTGAATCGTCTGTGGCGGGAACTTGAAGTCTCCCATGATGGCTGGCAACATGATCCATCTATGTGTCAGAGTTGCACCAGGGTTGTGCAACTCTCTCTTCGGGAGCACTCCTGCTGTTGGCTGGGCTGGCTACTCTCCCTCAGGAATATCTCCTCCATCGGGTTTGCACTGCTCTCTATCGGCTCTCATCTGCTCCATCTCCCGACGCATGTCTTGAAGAATATGTTTAGATCCTCAAGCGCATCACGGAAGCATGAGCGTCGTATCAAATACAACGAGGAGCGGCTAGTCGCACTAGTTGCTCGATGCAACGGAATTTAAAAAAATGTGACGAAACCACATGATCCAAGAATACTTCTTGGATCGTTTCATCTAAACCACAAACAAGTAATAGGATTACCTCTTGAAGCGTGGTTGCGATCGAGTCTCTAAACGAAGAGACATCTTATCTAATGTCCGATCCGACGGAGGAGATGCTTGCGAGCGCGGGGATGAATCGCATGCTTCTCGCAATCCATGTTGATGATCCAAGCGGTGGATCTCCTGATCTCGACACACGAGATCCGACGTCTTCTTCACGAGCGAGGCACACTGAAGGAGACAAAGATCCACGAGCAGACGATCGGGCAGCATAACGACGATGTTGCGGTGATGGAGACTCTCTCTAAGGCATCCATGGTGGACAACCATGAGAGGGAGAGAGAATAGGCGTGTAGAGAGAAATAGAGAGAGAGAGAGATGTGCTTCAAAAGCATTACCTAGACAGCATGGTATGCCTCTCTATTTATAGGATTTTGGGATCCATGGATCTCAATCCATGGGACACATAAAATCAATGGATGAGATTGATTTATGTCTAATCCAATGGTCAAGACTGTTGTTGGTAAAAACCAACAACTTATGATTTAATTTAGATCAAATATATTTGACAAATCAAATATACATCAATCCTAAAATTAAACCAATCAAATAAGGGAGATTACCAACATGGAGATTGCCTCCCCATGTATCATTGTGGACGGCCACCAATTTCCATGTTGGTTATGGTAGCCGTCCACTTGATTACAAGTGGGGCAATCTCATGAGATTTCATGAGATTTCATATCTCCATGAAAATCTCTTTTATTTAATCCAATGACTTTTATTGCGATTTATTCTTTAAAAAATAATTCACAATTAATTTTGAGAATATCGTAATCTTGCTATTGGAAATTTGTGAGTCACATTCACAACCCAAAACAAAATATAATTTACATTTTCAATTAATTACGCAATGTGTATCTAATACACATCAATAATTAACTAACAAATACAAATTATAATTAGCTCTCTCTAATACATTATAAATCATATTTATAATATATTATGAATAATATGAATAATGCTATCCACATTATTCATATCCATGATAATTAAATTACATTTAATCATCTTGGATCTCCATTCTCACGTGCCCAAATAATATGAATCACATTCACATTATTCACATCTTTGATAATCAAATCACATTTAATTATCTAAGATAATTCTCTTTATAATATGAATAAAATTCATATTATTCATTATAGTTAAATCACATTCAATTATCTATTTTTTCAATGCTCAGATACATATATCAACAATAGAATATCCATGAACTCTTTCAAGGATAATACGCTTTCTCCGCGAATACTTGGAGATAAGGACAGGGTGATTGTATTGTTCCACGTATAGTAACTTTGATATTGAGATCACATCTCAAATCCAGATCTCGGGCCTCCCATAGATGCTTGATTAAATCAAGACCGCAAATCTAATCTTGTCATTGAATCTGAATCGCATTTAGATCAATGTCAAATATTTGGACTAAGATCGGAATACTTCTCTACTGAGAGGAGACACTAAAGTCCAGACCCGTTTCATCACTCCCTAGGAATGGAAGCATCATGGTTATACAATCATTTATGATCACATGACCCTTAGGTATTCCCAATACCTGTACATCCTGCATACTGGAAGACTCAGAATAATCCCGAAGTATAAGATTAATTTTACATTGTCTACTTCAGGGATTTATCATTAAGTTTCTCATTCGATCATTGGGAGTCGGTATAGATCATATACTTTCCAAAAGCATATACCATACCTAGGTCTTGATCATATACTTTCCAAAAGTATATATCAAACCTACAAATTCAGTCAAGCTTCCAAAGCAAGACGACCGTGCACGGAATTTGATTCTTCCCAATATCTCATGAGTGAGCTCATGTCTTCCGGTTCAGTAATGAACCTGTATGATCCCTTTGAGAGATCGTATTACTCATATGCCCTTGCATGCACACCAGCACACCGGTGTATAGACCTTGATTAGGTCATCAACCTATTGGTCTACCAAATGTACACACTCAGACATATAGTAACACATCTGTCTCTGGTCAGAGGATACATGCCTATATCATGACAACATACGATATAGGACTTTGGTTATCTCAATCTCGTTAAGTCAACTCTTTGACCTAACTAATTTGACACCTCCGAATCTCTATTCCTATGCAGAGGTCCTACATCAAGAGGTCGGTCAGATATCAGCCTAACTGAGAAAGGATTGCCATCTCCTACTCAAGCTGGAGATCATATCTTAACAATTATTTGATGGTGCTTGATGAGTCCTCAATCTAACTCTTTAGATGTTCATCCAAGCACCAGTCTCTATGATTCAATATTTGAATCAATAGCTATATGATCATCAAGATGGCCATGGTACATACCCCTAATTGTACTAAGGGACCTATTATGCAAATTATGTATTCTTCATTTCAGATTTGGGAATGATATTCGCAATAACATTTATTGCATAATGGCTCGTAGTGGGCTCGCATGTTCAACAATCTCCCACTAGCCCAAAGCCAATAATGGGATAATCATTTAAACCCACACTCATGTGACAATCATAGGCTATTTAGAAAATAGCTAGGTAAGCTGATCAGTCACTCTGTTCCCAAGAGACTATGCCAAGTCCTTTTAGGGCAATTGCATATCCCCTAGTAACAGTGCTCGCATCCAATGGGAATATTGCAGCTTATGCAACCAATACTCAATTTCGTTATAGTATCCTTGACACTATAGCTCGATAATTATTATAACCAGTATATCCATAATCCTTATTAGAATACCTTTATTCCTAGAGATCTCTATCTCCTAAGCTATTAACAGTTAAGACCTTTTAGATCACTATCTATAAAGTCTTAATTTCTTGAAGATAAGACTTTGAGATCACTATCTCAAAAGTTTTACCTTCTATGAAGATATTGTTATTACTGCAATCAAGTGTTTTATCACCATAGTAGGATTAGTAACAGTTTACTACTCCCACTACATGGTAGACATCTGGCTTTTGTACACATCTAGCATACACCCGGTTTCTTGGAACTGATGCACAAGGGCAAGCAGTTTGCATTCACATACTCAACTCTTTGAGGTGCTATCCCTTTAGATAGGTCAGTACCATATCTTTGAGGAAAAGAAACCTTTCTTGGAATTTTCCAGAAAATGAAAATGTCCAAGCTACTATTAGTGTGATTGTCCCAATACCCTCTTCTCTTTGCTTTTGAACAACTTCAGAACTAAGATCTAAGAGGTATCCTTGAGATCATATCTCGAGGTATGGAACAACCAGATTATTATACACTTATTATTATCATCCTTAGATCATTTCAAATGATTAGGATATCTACATTTAGCATGATGAACACAATGTCACTCCCACTAAGCTTCACATCGTTCATCAAGATTTTATCTGAAATCATAACATTTATAATTTCATCAAATCTTATGTTCCAACTAAAAGAAGCTCATTTGAGTCCAAAGATGGAGTTTTTTAGCTTGCACACCTTGCTTTTCTCAACCATGAAGCCCTGGGGCTACTTCATATGAATATCCTCAAAGGTAGTCATAGAGGAATGCAATCTTGACTCACATCTTGAAGATGTCATAGTCAAGTTGTGTAGCTATAGTTAGTAATATTCTGATGGGTTAAAGCAAGGTCACTAGAGAGCAAGTCTAATTGCAAGCGATGTCTTCTCTTTGGTGTGTAGCTCATGGCTACGAACCGTGCTTTGAAGGTCTCTACCTTCTCATCAGTTCCCTCTTTCTCTTGAAGATCCATTTACACCTTAATGGGTCTTACCCATATAGGTGGATCCTCGAGGGTCCATATACAACACTTGTAAATGATGTCTACATTAGACTTTTATTGCTAACATCTATCTTTCCATCATGATCCTCGGGAGTTTCATCAAATGAAGTCTGATCATTATCAGATTCAACTGACACATGTAATCTATCCTCAAACTTATGTGAAGAGGTATTAATGTTTCATCTTTAATTGTCTATTTAGTTTTCGATTTCAGGAGCCTCATTATCTTCTCAAGATTAAACGAGTTCCTTTACTTCATTTTCATCTTGATTCTCAAGAGAGTCATCCTCTATGAATCACATTCTCAGAGATGAGATCCTTTAAGAATCTCAAGGTCATAAAGTAGGTATTCAATACCATCCTTTATTTTCCTAATGAAGTAGCACTCTCCAGTGCCAGATTCCAGCTTAATCACATGGAACCTTGTTAAGAATATATATATATATATATATAATGTAGTCTCTATCACATATATATATATATACCTGTAAACTAAGAGATAATTATGCTAAGATTAATCATTGATCAAATCATGCCACACATGATCAATTGTATCTCCCTACAACTCTAGTGAGTTAAGGTTCATTAAGAGGATTGAGATAGGAATGATATTCACATCTCCATAAGGTATTCCTTGAATTCATCTAATAGGTACAAGCTACCTTGGTCAGATCAAATTCATTTCATCTTACTTTAAAATTTGGTTCTAAATCAAAATTGTGAAATCTTTAAACATTTCAAAGTTTTCTAAGTGAAGAGAATAAATCTCATATCACAAATAATCATTAATAGTTATCACATATCCATAATGTTTATTCTGATATTGATGATTCACATACATCAATATGTATGAGATATTGAATACCTTAACATCTTACACCATTCCAAGGAAGGGTGTATTGGACATTTTTTCTTTGAATACAATATTCATAAGTATGCAAGTTTTGAAATTTTAGACATTCTAAAGTTCCATCTCTTACTTGTCCATTGATATCATCAACAGACATATGTCCAAAACATGATGCCAGATCATTGTCAAATGATTTTTATCCTCCTATTGATCTATAAAGGTTTAATTTTCAGTATTAGAAATCTTAATGAACTATTCATTAATTTTCTAATTTAGCGGAGTCCACTAGATATTAGATTACTATCTGAAATATATCCATCATAACTCTCTATGATAGGTGTATTCGAGAATTCATGTTTATTTCCAACATTTAGAAATAAACTATGAGTGTATTCTAATATCCAGGTCATAGAGACATTCTCTAAGATTAAGGGCTCCCACTGAAAATATGAAGTCTATTGATCCAATGGAAATTGTTGCAACAATTGCATCACTTCCAAAATGGATGACCATTAAACTTTAAGATCAAATTTCTAATACTCTAATATAGATGCAACCAATTACAAGTATCATTAGAAGATTGAGATACAGTTATTAAACTTTATCTTATCAAATAAGTAAGTCAATTTCAATGATTATATGTAGATTATTCCGATGTACTATCTGATTCCTTCTCTAAGGATTCTAGATAGATTTGATAGTCATACACATCAACTTATTGCAGTATTGGCATTCATCCAACTCCTTGGATGTCATATGGAAGTCACAGAAGTACAGTCAACCTTTTGACTATACTTCTTTCTTGGGTCCAACCCATGCTTCCACTGCACTCCCTTTATCTATAAGCAACCATTGCTCAATACAAAGGATATCTTATGTTAAAATCAAAAAATTTCAAGATAAGAGTATTTCAAAATTTATACATGCTTCATTCAATTCCTACAATATGAATATTATGAAGCTTCATGAATGATTAGAGTATAGATAGTAGAATGATGACACTCATCGTATCTACATCCATTTAAACTCTTAAAACTTAGGTTCAGGTAGGTACTCAAACAATTTGAATACATCATCTCTTATAGAGCCATCATTCTGCATAATGCAGAGAACCATGTCATTCACGATTATATGTTGAGAGCACTTATGTATGCCAGAACATCTTCTTAGATTTTATAAGGATTATTTCATAATTACGATCATTATTGACATGTCACTTCAAAAGTACATTCGATGAGATCAGGACTTATAGAGGCATACAAACCCTAGGGTTTTAATCCTATTGTCTATTTAATTATCATTCCTCCTTATTATGAGGAAACTTGCACATTGCAACCACATACATTATTTGTCCAATTGCAAGTACAATATCTGGATCATAGATCCAATCCATGATATTCGACTGGTTATTAATGAGTATAACATTGAGTGGGATTAAAGAAGGATTATCTGAAATAAGAAATTTGCATAAACATATATAAATATATGATTTACTTTGATTT
Source organism: Ottelia alismoides (assembly GCA_037367405.1). Classification (NCBI taxonomy): domain Eukaryota; kingdom Viridiplantae; phylum Streptophyta; class Magnoliopsida; order Alismatales; family Hydrocharitaceae; genus Ottelia; species Ottelia alismoides. The sequence continues at coordinate 16,790 of JAZKJV010004376.1, read as the reverse complement.
AGGAATTTTTATATCAAAGTTTTCTTGCCATGTCAACAACGAAAGTTCATTCCCTTAATCACTTTCAATGTAAGAGATATACTTACCACTGTATCTCAAGCAAGATCTAGGATCTCCTTCCTTATCTTTGTTACATCCCAATAACATGAGAACCTGTAACTCGGATAAAAAGAAGCGGGAACACATTCTGCCTTGCAAGTCCAACTTGCATCTCCCAATTCGGTCTTTAACACCCAGGCCCACCACCCCTAAGGTGATGTTGACCCATTATTAATTGAACCAACCGTCAACAGGAATACAACTCACTATGCGCATTCCAATATCGCCCCAATAATATGAGGACCCAATATTGGGGTCACTACGCATACGTCCTTACTCTTTCGAGAAGCAACGAGCCCGATCCAAATGGATCGTATGCAGGAGTTGTCACTTCGGACAAGCGTCTCCCACATACAATATCTGGCGACAGAACCCTTCGCCTTGACGGGAGACTATGGATGTCACTTATGTGATCCTCCATATCATATTCAAATTCTAATTAATTATCATGAATCATATTCACATAATTAATTCTTCCAAGGGAAATGCACATTTATTCATAATAGAGTGTTTTTAATTGCATATAATTAATTAAATCTTATTAAATTAATTATCAATCCAATTCAATCAACAAACTTGATTGTTTTACTTGAATATATATATGGTATTATCTCAAAGTACGTATTAATTCAAATTTTAATAATTAGAAAAATACATCATGATCTCTCAGGCATCATTCGTTTCCTACCCGTTGTCATGGCCAGTACCGACAGGAGTGGGACGGACTGCATCCGGTGCAACCTGCTACCCCAACGATCTCCGACTAGACACCGTATCCGCCTCGGGAAAAAATAATGCCGAGTCAATCACTTTGTACTTGAGATGATTATCTGTTCTTCAATCGAAATTATACCATATAGTAATAATCAAAAGATTTTTTATTATAAGGAAATTTGCTAGACAAATTCCCAATCCTATTCAAGCAAGGAGTTTGATGATTGTGTTTCCAATTATGATCTAGATCAAATCTAATCAATTTATTGGTTGAGGCCAAGTCAATTAAGGAAATAATCATCATACAATATTTCTCAAATATTTTTGAATAATTATTTCATGAAATTAACAATTAATTTTACTAATTGACAATCACATGGTTCTTGACTAGGACTGTAATTTCAGCAGTGTCCCCTACTTACTAAAATTAACATATCTCAATCAATTTAAATCCAAATTAGACAAAATTAATTTTCAAAGATTGCTAATTTGATTTAGAACAGAACCTAAGTTATATTTTTTATGCATTTCAAGGCGGATTAAAACAGTAATTAACTCATTAATCATGTTAAGATTCGCAGTTCCTGCAACAGTGAATACATGTTCATTAAAACAACCATATCTCGAGCAAACAGAATCCAACTTACGTAAACTCAGATCCTATGGTTTCCTTATAATGGTGAACAAAATGCAAGTTTTTTTTGTGTTTAAATAATTTAAACAGGGCCGGAAATAATCACTACACAGAGATGCGAAATTGAAATGCGATAAAACTTTCGTAACCCTAACGAACCCAAGTCGCCTTCGGTTTTATGGATCGTATCCAAAACCTTCGACCTAAGGCTCTGATACCACTTGAAGGATATGGTTAGGTCCTCAAGCGCATCACGGAAGCGTGAGCATCGTATCGAATACGACGAGGAGCGACTAGTCACACTAGTTGCTCGATGCAGCAGAATTTAAAAAAAGATTTATGCGACGAAACCACATGATCCAAGAACACTTCTTGGATCATTTCATCTAAACCACAAACAAGTAATAGGATTACCTCTTGAAGCGTGGTTGAGATCGAGTCTCTAAACGAAGAGACCTCTTGTCTCAAGTCCGATCCGACGGAGGAGACGCTTGCGAGCGCGAGGACGAATCGCGTACTTCTCGTAATCCATGTTCATGATCTAAGCGGCGGATCTCCTGATCTCGACACATGAGATCTGACGTCTTCTTAACGAGCGAGGCGCACTGAAGGAGACGGAGATTCACGAGCAGACGATCGGGCAGCATAACGACGATGCTGCGACGATGGAGACTCTCTCTAGGGCATCCATGGTGGACGTCCATGAGAGGGAGAGAGAATAGGCATGTAGAGAGAAAGAGAGAGAGAGAGATGTGCTTCAAAAGCATTACCTAGAGAGCATGGTATGCCTCTCTCTATTTATAGGGTTTTGGGATCCATGGATCTCAATCCATGGGCACATAAAATCAATGGATGAGATTGATTTATGTCTAATCCAATGGTCAAGATTGTTGTTGGTAAAAACCAACAACTTATGATTTAATTTAGATCGAATATATTTGACAAATCAAATATACATCAATCCTAAAATTGAACCAATCAAATAAGGGAGATTACCAACATGGAGATTGCCTCCCCATGTATCATGGTGGACGGCCACCAATTTCCATATTGGTTATGGTGGCTGTCCACTTGATTACAAGTGGGGCAATCTCATGAGATTTCATGAGATTTCATATCTCCATGGAAATCTCCTTTATTTAATCCAACAACTTTTGTTGTGATTTATTCTTCAAAAATAATTCACAGTTAATTTTAAGAATATTGCAATCTTGCTATTGGAAATTTGTGAATCACATTCACAACCCAAAACAAAATATAATTGACATTTTCAATTAATTACACAATGTGTATCCAATACACATCAATAATTAATTTACAAATATAAATTATATTTAGCTCTCTCTAATACATTATAAATCATATTTATAATATATTATGAATAATATGAATAGTGCTATCCACATTATTCATATCCATGATAATTAAATCACATTTAATAATCTTGGATCTCCATTCTCACGTGCCCAAATAATATGAATCCCATTCACATTATTCACATATTTGATAATGAAATCACATTTAATTATCTAAGATAATTCTCCTTATAATATGAATCAAATTCATATTATTCATGATAATTAAATCACATTTAATTATCTATTTTCTCAATGCTCGGATACATATATCAACAATAGAATTATCCATGAACTCTTTCAAGCATAATGCGCTTTCTCCACGAATACTTGGAGATAAGGACATGGTAATTGTATTGTTCCACGTATAGTGACTTGGATATTGAGATCACATCTCAAATCCAGATCTCGGGGCTCCCATAGATGCTTGATTAAATCAAGACCACAAATCTAATCTTCTCATTGAATCTAAATCGCATTCATATCATTGTCAAATATTTGGACTAAGATCAGATTACTTCTCTACTGAGAGGAGTCACTAAAATCCAGACCCGTTTCATTACTCCCTAGGAATGGAAGCGTCATGGTTATACAATCGTTTATGATCACATCACCCTCAGGTATTCACAATACCAGTACATCCTGCATGCTGGAAGACTCAGAATAATCCCAAAGTATAAGATCAATTTTACACTGTCTACTTTAGGGATTTATCATTAAGTTTCTCATTCGATCATTGGGAGTCGATATAGATCATATACTTTCCAAAAGCATATATCATACCTAGGTCTTGATCATATACTTTCCAAAAGTATATATCAAACCTACAAATTCAGTCAAACTTCCAAAGCGAGACGACCGTGCATGGAATTTAATTCTTTCCAATATCTCATGAGTGAGCTCATGTCTTCCGGTTCAGTAATGAACCTGTATGATCCCTTTGAGAGATCGTATTACTCATATGCCCTTGCATGCATACCAGCGCGCCGGTGTATAGACCTTGATTAGGTCATCAACCTATTAGTCTGCCAAATGTACATACTCAGACATATAGTAACACATCTGTCTCCGGTCAGAGGATGCGTGCCTATATCATGACAGCATGCGATATAGGACTTTGGTTATCTCAATCTCGCTAAGTCAACTCTTTGACCTAACTAATCTGATACCTCCGAATCTCTATTCATATGCAGAGGACCTGCATCAAGAGGTCGGACAGATATCAGCCTAACTGAGAAAGGATTGCCATCTCCTACTGAGGCTGGAGATCATATCTCAACAATCATTTGATGGTGCTTGATGAGTCCTCAATCTAACTCTTTAGATGTTCATCCAAGCACCAGCCTCTATGATTCAATATTTGAATCAACAGCTATATGATCATCAAGATGGCCATGGTACATAACCTTAATTGTACTAAGGGTCCTATTATGCAAATTATGTATTCTTCATATTAGATTTGGGAATTATATTCGCGATAACATTTATTGCATAATGGCTCACCGTGGGCTCGCATATCCAACATGTCTACCATGAAAGCTCCCGGGTATCGAATCTGCCTCTGAGTCATCTCTAAGGAAGCTAACATGGTGTTGTTGATCGCACCCTGGTCCAAAACATATGTATGCTTGGCTTTGGGTCCCTCGGTGCGGTCGTCGCTGCTGGCCATGGTCTCTGCAAAGGCAAAAGACCCAAACTCAGGTGCTGATAAATTATCTGTCTGCTACTCTCTCCGATCTCTCTAATATGGCACCTCAGGACTGTTAGTAGAAGGGTGGTCGGGGAGAACAGGATGGAATCGAACTTGGGTTCGGAGAGCGGGTCTCGGCTCTCGCAAACCAACCTATATGAGCAGGCCGGAGTGCTCGAAAGCGGTGCAGCCAGAGGTTGCCTAAGAGACCTCTGACCCATCATCTTAATCTGGCGAGTCAGGCAGATGAGATCTGGAAAGCAAACAGGATCAGGCAAGCAATACCCCTAATTCACCAACGCAACACAGAGCTGATGACCGTAAGAGTTCGGTCTTTTATCTTGTCTTTTTTATTTTGGTGATAAGACAGTCTATCAGAGCGATTAGCGAGCTGTTAGGAATCCAACGCCCCCAGGAGACTATCCTGATCCCAAACTAGATCTTTCCCAGCCACTACAAGCTGCGAACCGTTTACCGGCTACCCGATCGGCTCGCTCTATTAAGGATATCGCTGCCCGCTTTACTGGAAATCAGAGTGATCCTCACTGGAGAATGACTAGCTCAAAATCAGTAGTCTAAAATGGGGTCGGATATGGCTCTAGCCTAGTGTGTGTGTCACTCTCTCGCCCAAACAAACCATCCAATGAGGGGATTGCTCTCCCAATACAATTTTTTGTGAGGTGATTTTTAAGTCAAGTTTGCTTAGACAGTCCCAATTTTATGGTTTCACTTTTTATTTATTTTCAAATAAAACAATCGCCTAGCGAGTTTTTCGGTTCTCCTGATTTTATTATGTCCAGAAAATGGGAGGAGAAGACGACAAAGCCGATGTGCGATGAAATCAATGATGCATGTTGAGTAAGAATGCGTACCTTTCCTCCAGCTCTCTACATGCAAAATGATCTACGCATAAATTTAAAGATAGAAATTAAATCTAACCTAAATGATCAACGAGGAAAACAACCTTAACAGAAATTTCTACTAGTGAAGAACAGGAGCTAACGGGTCAATAGGAGGGGTCGGAGTCTGGTCTCTGATGTCGATCGGTGTCCGCCACAACCGATCCTTCCAGCACTGTATACGGCCTCTAGCGACACGTGACCCCTCGAGTGACGAGGTTAGCCGTTTTATTAATTAATAAATTAAGGTCCGATTAAACGGTCTATAGGAACTTGCAGTTTAATTAGGCTTGGGCCCTAATCAATTACGTCACAAGCAACAAAATTCCTAAGCTAAGGCCAAATCCTCAAGAAACAATATAAAATCAAAAGCCGTAAAAACAAAAATCGACGAAAACCGCGGTGAGGTCCCCCGAGGTCCCTGTATTATTACAATAATAATTATCACAAAGTCTTTAGTCCTTGTCCTCGGGGGATCATTATTATTGTAATAATAAGAGTCCTGGTCCATGTATTATTACAATAATAATGATCTGAAAGAGAAACTAAACTAAACCTACTCTAACACTCCCTCACTCTCGCTCGCCTCTCTTGCGCTCTCATGCGGCTCTATGGAGAAAAGAGTCGCCTCCGATTCCCGCGGTTGCATCGACTTCTCGAAGAAAGCTGCCTCGGTCCTCGGGCCCTCGCAAGAAAAGTAAACAAGAGTGTCAGTCCAACAATTATTATAATAATGCAAATAAAATAAAATAAAATAACAAATATTTGCAAAAATAACAATAAACACAAATAAAATAAAAGAAATAAAAACAAACAAAAACAAAAAGAAAAAGAAAACAAATAAAGAAAAATAAAAGAAAATAAGAGAAAAAGCCACGAAAACCGTGAAAGAAAGAAAAAAACGTAAAAAAGCCGCGAAGCGAAAATCAAAAAAGAAAACGACTATTAAGCCGTGCTCCCCGGCAACAGCGCCATTCTGATGTCCCTAAAAATCCCTCGCGATCTGAGTGAAGGTATAAATCAGGGTCGTTGCGACCCGAATCGCGAGGCTAGGTCAATCAAGAAAGATCGAAGATCACCAAATATCAAAAATCAAACTAGTAACTCAAATAGCGGTCTCGCTATTTTATTTAACCCGATATAGTGACCAGGTTCGAACTAAAGGAACACGGATTGGCTAAAAGCCTACGAAGTAGTCAAAAATCAAAAATAGAAGAAACAAATATTTTGGGTGGATTTTTAGTTTTTTTAATTTTTTTTAATTATAAAGAAAATATAAAAGAAAGATAAAAGGGGCACACTCAAGGAATTATTAACACACAAAAATTAAGTCAGAAAATTAAAATAAAAATATTTTTGTATTTTAAAAATTTTCAAGTGTTTTTGGTAATTTTCTCAGAGTTTTATAATTTTTAGGGAATTTTCTAAAAGTGAAAGAAAGCTAAAAATGGAAGTTACTGTGCAACCAGATTTGAAAGGCTATTTAAAAATATAAAATAGCCTATAAAAATCTAACAACAATTTTATGAAAACTACTAATAAAATCCTAGCTAAAGAAAAAGAAATTATAATTTTTGATTTTTTTAATTTTTAATGATTTATATGAGTTTTTAGTGTTTTTATATTTTTATGGGTTTTATATATCCAAAAGCCACAAAAAATGCACAGAAATAACACAACAAAAGCAACAGAAGGTAATTTTTTTTAGAATTTTTGGGAGCTTTTTAATATTTTTAGTTGATTTTTCAATTTAGACAGTGACAGACAAAATAGGGGTTTTTGAATTTTTAAAAATATAAAATGAAAGCAAAAATGTCACAAAAAATCAATGAAATTTTTATACAGTGGCATGGGCCATGTGTCCAAATTTCATGAGATTTGGTGTCAATTTGCTATTTTATTCAACCAATAAGAGATGCATAGGACACAGGGACTGAAATGCAAATAAAACAAGTTTCCAGGACCAAAGATTAACAAGCTTTAAAAATGCAAGGGGCTTATTGTAATTTTCACGTCAATTCCAACACATGTCCAAAAAGCCACGCATAGGGGTATAAGTGCAAATATATAAAACTATCTAATCAAAACATAACACTCATAAACCCTGAGGGCATATATGCAATTGTCCCAAACATGCACGTGACGAAGCACGTGCGCCCACAAAAGGAGGATTAAAGTGCAAATCAGAAAAAATAGTAGGGGCTACTATGCAAATTATTCCAGAGTGCTAATTTATTTAGTATACTAAACAAGAACTAAAATAAACTACAGAGGGGTCTGGCGCAAATAACCCAGCCAAGATGCGTACGGGTCACGTGGGGGCCAAGTAGCAGGCAGTCAGTGGCTAAAAGCGTGTGGCTCTGGTGCTGCCTCTTGGCAGATCGGACAGTCCTGACGAGATGGCAGATGTGGGGCGCACGTGGCTGTTAGATCTGGCATCTAACGGCATGTCAGTAGCAGGGGCATGGATGGCTCAGATGACGTCTGGCGAGCGGGCTCAATCCGGCGGTGGAGAAGAGGTCTGGAAGAACTCCTCCCTGGCGAGATTGCCGGTGGACTAACGAAGATTCGACCGTCCGATGGATGATCAGAGAGGGTTCGACTCGTGTCGCCCCTCCGCGTCTGATGGTGATGGCGGATGGAGCTCCTAACGGCTAGATCTCTGGGAAGGGGGTACGTCCTGGGTCGACTCCAGCGAGGATGGTTGCACGCGACCCGTGGGGTAACCTTGCGCTTATTGACCTGCAAATGAAATCTAACGCTCGGAGGGTAACTCCAGCGGGGGTTATTGGACGAACAGTAATGAGAAGCGACGTAGAATGGCGGAGGAGGGTTCCGGCGGAGGCGGCGGGAGGAACCTAGCTTGATCTGAGCTCGGATAGCCAAGATCGAGATGATCAGGCTATGGAAGGAGGGTGACGATGGGACGACGTGTAAATCTGTACGTATGAGAGTGCTCGATGGAGCTCCAACCACTAGGGCTGAGCCAGCGGAGGAATGATGACATAATATGAGATAAACGGAGCTAAGATCGATAGAAGAGTTACCTGATGATCGAAAGTTGATCCTGATCTCCAGGAGGGTGCAGCGAAGGGGGTCATCACCTCGATCGAGCTGCGACGGCTGGGAGGGCTCTTACGTGACGGCGCTCCGGCCACGTTCGTCGAGCGTCGGCTACAGGCGGCTAATCCGGTCACCAAAGAGTGGTTCCGATCGATGTCACTGAGAGGAGACTCTCTAGGGTAGGTTTAGGGCTTGCGGCGTGATCTAGCTAGCTGAGGGGGTGAAATGAAGGTTTTTATAGGTGTCCGAGGTGACAGAGAAGAACGGGTAAGAGTGCGCAATCCGAGGTAGATCCACCACCCCCTAGGGATTCGTGAAGAAGGGTGATCCATGGAGAAGAGGTGGGCGCATGAATCGGGGCGAGCGATGGTCGGATCTGTTCCCAGAGAATTTGGAGAAGTTGGGTCGGAAAGCAGGATCCGCGAAAATGGGGTCCGAGGGGGAGAGTTAGACCGGGGGTCAACAATCTCACGTGACCAATCAGATAATTCTAGGGTCAAAAAGATTTGAAAATTAAAAATAAAATAGTAAATGATTTTTAATTTGAAAGTATTTACAAAATAAAAAATGTTTATTTACTTTCGAACTATTTTTTAGTGATTTTTATTTATTTATTTGAAAAATAAATTATGTTATATACATTATATTATTTTATATACAAGTATAAAATACCTATGTATTTTATACTTTTATTTTTAATTTCTTATTTTTGTACAAATACTCTAATTTTATATTTTATTTATTTACAACATAAAATTTAGAGTATAAAATAATTTTAATTTGATTTTTATTATTTATATACAAGGGTGAACCAAATAGATCTTTTATTCCTATATACTTGGTATATGTACAAGAGAGTGAGAAAGTATTTTATTTTTGGTTTTTATTTATTTGTCTCATTTTATTTTATTTTAGAAATATATACAAATTATGAGAGACACATTTTATTTTTATTTTTATGAAAGTAAAATATATACATAAGAGGGGGTTTTACACAATGTTGAATGGCCCTATCTCTCTGTACTCATTTTATTTGGCGATCAGGCCCAGATTGGGCCTTCTCTTGGGTTCAGGTCACTCAATATTTATTCTAAATATTTCCCTCTTTTTCTTTATTTCTTTATTCTTTTATTTTTGCACAAAAACATGCTAATTATTGATATTTACACAAGTATGCCTAATTGATAACTTATTGTATTTACAAGTATCTACATGGTGTTTTGCAAAGATTTTAGCTAAAATAAAAGAATAAAGAGTGATGAATGAGGATTCATCAGTTTGCTATATGGGGAGATTTACGATCGTTGTTTTTGCAGAGATTTTACCCCCATAGTAGAGCAGAGATGATGTGGTCTTGTATTCGAGATTTTTTCAATTGACCCCCAAGAGACATTGAGAGATTAATCGCTTGTGCAGATCGCCATGAGGGGGATGACCGCAGAGCAGATTGCACTGGTAGTGACCTCGTGTGGTGGTTCACACCACAATCCCGACATGGATTTATTTGATACCATCTTAGGAACATTTTCAGACATTCCATATTCATGGATTTATTCGGGACAACACATGAGAGAGAAACAACACCAGTTGAGTGTGTGGAATTTTGTGCCAATTTAGACAACACACACCATTCAAAGGACATGGATTCTACCGTATTTCAGCCATCCTTTCAGTCATTCCAGTGTCCATGTCCAACTGATTCAGTATCTATTCTTCAGAAGATCCTCTCAGATTCAGATTCACATTGATGAATCCATGATTCATTAACTTTTCTATCGTATTTTGTCTTAAAACCCTAAACAAATGCATGTAAATATCCATTAATTTCCATCTTTTAATAAATCATCCTTTATGAATAAAAACTCATTTTTAACCATCAAAAATCATGTAAATAAATAAATAACAAGAAAAGAAAGAAAAAGGCAGATTGAATATATGTAAATATATACAAAACATGACTTAAAATATAAATATAGCTGTAAGATATATTTATAACCCAACCCCCGAGACCAAGTCAGCATGGATTGGTCGACAAATCGAAAAGTAGGGGGAGATAAGGAAAGAAAATCGGAAAAAAATAAATTAACACACACATATACACCTTCTGTTATTTATAAAATAAATACAAAACTTCAAAGATTTTTAATTAATCCATATGAACATATTTTTCACCAAACTCTTCTCCTAATTATTTCTAAAAATGTATATAAAAATATAAAAATAAGTTAAAAATACTACCATGTATATATGCCAAGAAACCCAGCCTGTAAATTACCAAAATCTCAACTTCCGAACATCATAACTTCCTCATACGAACTCCAATTTCACTCTACTCACTTTAAAGTTCATTGAATAATATTCTCTAAATTAATAAAGGTGGTTTTCATCGAATTCGGAGTCCGTTTGCAAAAAGTCGATTTTGGGACCAAAAGACAACGGGGTTTCTGGGATGTTTATTTTATATAACACATCTTATTTATAGTTTTCTCAATTTTATAATTTTTAAATTACTTTATGATCTTGTATTTTCATCCTAAATTATTTCATGATTTTTGGAGCATATTTATTATTTTAATAAAATAAAAAAAAACCTAAAATATATGTATAAATGAACTACCTAGATACTAACCATATTTATTAAATATGTAAATTAAGTTATTAAAATCTATAAAAATTCACATAAAACCTTATTAATTATTTTAATAAATAATAATATATAAAATTAATTTTTAAGTATTTATTTATTAAATTAAAAATTTTAAAACCTATTTATAAATACATATTTATTAATATAATATTTATATTTTGAATAATATTTATTATTTATAAAAAGTATTTACTCTAAAATTAATATTATTTAATTATCTACAATTCTTGTATTTACACTTATTTAAAATAAAGTTATTTATTATTTAATATGTAATTTATACTAAAATTTGAATTTCTGGCCAGCCAGGTGCTGACACTTTTCAGCATCTGGGCTCATCTTCTCCAAGAAGCAGTTGCGCCGGGCTGCACTGACCGGCCATCTTCCTCCATTTCTCCCGCACGACTCATAACACATCCGAGCTATCTAAACCACTGGATTTACTCCCCTAACAACCCTCTACCTCGCCTACCCTTCGATTTTACTTGGGAGCACTCCATTGATCTATAAAAGCCCCCAAAGATCGCCATTAACGACCTTAACACTCCAACAACCTGAGCTCTAGCTCCAGTTGCCCGACTCCCCAAACTTCATAGCCGCGCGCCGCTCGCTCAGGAGGTGACAGCTCCGCTTGAAGGTGCTCGCGTGGAGGAGGAGACATCGGAGGAGGTTCCAAGGCGATCACGCCACCTTGCATCGCCGCCACGCGCGCGTCCAGCTCCGGTAAAGGTCGACCGTCGAGCTCCATTCCAGGTAATATACCTTGGATCGCACAGACCTACTCCCTTCACCTCTTAGTATTTTTCCTCGATTTTCGTGCGCTGATTAGCAACACTAATCACATCATTAGGAAGCCTAATCCTCTAGGTTAGACGCCCATTCGTAACTCCTTTCAAACTTCGTTTCGATTCCATTTCCATTCGTGATTCTTTCAGCACCTTTTCACGCAACATTTAAATAAATTCTGGAAACCATTTTTTTTATGATTTGATCTTGCAAAATCATCACCCATAGGCTGATTCCAAGAGAATCGAGCACACGAAATTATTGTTTGCAGATCAATCTTCAAAAGGGAGCAATTCATTCGTATCTTGGAAGTCTTTATCGTCATTGAAATCAAGATTCAAAGAGAGCTGCAACAAACTTTCGTCGGACCGGAGATAAGAGTCCGCCATCTTCTTCAAGCATTCACCGCCGCTTCGAGCTACCTCCGACCGCCCCCTACCATGGGCGAGCTCGAGGGGTGGAGGAGCCACCCCTCTGGACCCGCCGGAGTGCCAAAGAAGCCTGCGTCCATTCGGGAGAATTCGGAGAAGAAGTCCTGATCGACAGCTCTCCAACCGATTCTAGAACAGGTGAGTTACAGGTGCGCGACATGTGGCGCACCCGCAAGCTGTCCGATCACGTCGAATAAAGTTCTAATCTGGACCGTCAGTGCCGAACCGGTGGAGATTTTGCATATTAAACTCAAGCAACTTCCTGATCTATAATCCCGCTCCTGAGGTTTCCGGATATTACATTTAGGTCCCTCCACAAGGACCTAAATGTAAAGATTTGTATTTTTCTTACATAACAGTCCCTGCGAGGACCTAATTGCAAAACATTTTATATATTTTTTTACGCTTATGCCCCTGGGCTGTAGGGGTTGTTTTGACTTCGTTTGACCTTTGTTTTTGACGATTTCTTTAGAGTAGTTACACAACTACCCCATCTACTTAGTATTAAATTTTCGTGAGCTTTTGTCGTGTTTTCGTCGAGTTTTGATTTGTCGAAAATCGCATTCATTTTATTTTGTTTTCTTGTGTTGTTCGAGCTCACTGCTCGACCCGCTTCACCCTACTATATTTTACCATCTACATATTTCCACCTATTATATAATAAATAAATCATTTTGAAAAAATATCCCTTTGTGAAAATTAAATAAAAGTTGGAAAAGAATAAAATTAAATAAAAAAAAAATAAAAATCAAATAAAAAGAGTTTCTTCCCTTAATCACTTAAACAAGAGATAAAAATAAAATCGCAAAAATAAAACCGAAAAAAATCGAAAGATTCTATTTTGCCTCCTTGAGTTCGACCCAAACACACTTACCTGGTTAAAAATTTAGTGTAGGTTTTCGACCCGAAAACTGAATTTGTTTGATACGAAATGAGATCGTGATATCTTTCGCGGCTTTTTCTACATCGACCACGTCTTCTCTAAAAAAAAGCCACGAAACCAATTTTCAGCTTTATCAAAATGGCACCGTTGCCAGGAGGCATTAGAACTTTTTGATTTTTTCTTTCTTTGTGATTTTATTTTTTTCTCTTCTTTTTGTTTCGCTTTTCGTACGGTTTTTCATACGGCTTTTTCTTCGTGTTTTGTTTTCTTAGTTTTTCTTTCGGCTTTTCTTACGGCTTTCCGGTTTTCTTTTCTCGATCGGTTTTCTCTGCTAACTATTTTTGCAGGGCTGGCAGGATCAACCGGCTTCTTCGGAAGCCGATTCAGTTGAAAGAGAAGAGGCCGGCTCCTTTTTCACGAGCCGGTTGCAGAGGGCAGAACTTAGTTAGAGTATTCTTTGTAAAAGAGAGAGAAAGGGAGAGAAGTTGTAATAAACAATAAACAAACCCCCCCCCTCCATTTTTTTTCGGGGTCTGATTCACCGGATACCGTGTATCCGAGGGATCAGGGCACCCACCGCAGTTTTTATCGCTTATCGGCTTTCCGTAGTTTTCTAGATGCTTGTTTAGGATTTTTGACTCTATCTGATTGTGCCTACGTAGTTAGTCTTAGGACTCGCAACCTAGGTGTGTGAATTTAGGGGTTTTTATAATAAAAGAAAAAAATTCGGTAGACGTTGTTTGAAAAAACCAAAAAAAATTACAAAACCGCAAAACTAAAATCGACACTACTAATCCTATCTGATCTAAAAGCCGTAAAAACGACTCAATTGATTTGGGAGAGTAACCCCCGCACACATCTCAGAGTGCACGATCTAGAGAGCCGATCCATAAGGATATAGCCGAAACCCCGTATTTCTCGTGAAATACTACTGGGTTCATACACCTGATCACTGTTCCTCAGTGGGTAAGCTCGGGTAGCCGGAAACGGTCCGGGTTTACATAGCAAGTGGGAGGTTTAGAGGACACTGCGCAAGGCTCCGTCCTCAAGTAACACGGGTAGCCGGAACGGTCCGTACTTACTCCCATACTGGCTGAGTGCGAGTGGTCTTTTGTAAGGACTCGGGCCAGTGTTTCGGAGAAACCATCGGGCACCTATTGGCTTGCTCAGCCTGCGATAACCGTAAAACTTGTTTGCCAATTACAACCCTAAAACCGAAAAGATAAAAAGACCGAACTCTTACAGTCTTCATCGGGTTGAGTTGGTGAACACGGGGTTTGCTTTGTGTTTGCTTGCGGGGCGTGAGTTTCTGTGGCTTTCGTATTTTTCTCTCTCACTTGAATCGTAAACGTGCTCTCCCGACTATTCCTCTTGACATCGAAGATGACGTCTCGACGGCTTTTCAGCTCAGACTCCATGAGCTTTCGACCGTCCACCGTCAAGCGTACATCTTTACAGGCTCGGGATGACCCTCTTTCCGAGCCGGTCCCATCAGATCTCGAGGAGAGTCAGACCAGACTCCCTCTCCTCCTGGCCAGACTATTGAGGCAGACCCTCGCCTCAATACATCATCTAGATCTCCTGCATACTTTTCGCTGAGTTCTTACGAGAGTTTTCATTTTACAGACGATCAGATGGCTCACAGGAAAGGATCAGTATCAGACGAGAGGCCATCAGTTGGGGAACATTAGGAGGGAAGACCGGAACCAAATGCAGATGTTACAACGGGCATTCTCGACACACTTCAGCAGATGAACTTACAGATACAAGAACAATTTAGAGTTCAGAATGAACTGCGGGCTGAATAGTCGCATTGAGAGCAGGGGCCGGGAACCAGTTACCGCCTGCAGTTCCTGCGACTTTACGGGACGAGTATGACCCGGGCGGAAGAACGCTCCACCACTGGATTCGGCTACTGCTGAATCAAGGGCCATACGAACTGAGACCGTCCTTCATCTCTTTGCTTCCCAAGTATTATGGGAATGCCGCAAAGGAGCAGTTCAAATTTTTACAGCAGTTCGAGATGATATGTGGAACGGCTTATTATCTAGGAGTCACGCAGGAGGCCGTATGCCTCAAGGCCTTCCCCTTTGCCTTAGCCGATAAGGCTCTTTATTGGCTGAGTCATCTGGGGAGGGAAATCTCGACATGGGATGACCTGAAGTCTACCTTCCTGCGCAAATATTTTCCTCTGGGAAGGACGAACATGATGAGGAGCCAAATCTCCAACTTTACGCAACTGCCGCACGAATCATTCCATGAGGCTTGAGATCGATTCAAGGACCTAACGGAGAGATGCCCGCATCATGAGATCCCGATGAAGGTGCTCGTACAAAACTACTTCGGAGGACTCTAGACAGAAATACAGGGGCTCGTCAGTGCCGCATGTGGCGGCAGCTATTTGAACAAGGACGCCGAGTCAGTCTGGGCCATCTTCGAAGGGATGGCCGAGAACTCGAGAGTCGTAGACTCTACTCGGGCATTTCAGAACGCCCCACAGCCACCACATCACCGAGAACATCACAAGGTGGCGATTATCTCAGATTCTGAATCCAACACCAACATGGGATACACTAGCGAAAAATTAATGTTGGTGGACGTGATTCAGAAGCAGGTCTAGGACCTACAGTCGCTGCGAGAGTTGAGAAACTCTCATCTCTACCTCAGCAGCTGAGTGATCTATCGAAGAAAGTATCTGACCTTCAGCTCCAGTACCAGCAGATCCAGACTTCTTCGAAGGCACAACCAGCACGGAGGATCGCACCCGCTCCACCCACCTGTCGGATCCACTACGTCCAAAGAAAGTTCGAGATTCCGCAGATCGATTGGCATGAGGATCAGTCTCATGCCAATCCTGACAAAATCACCAGCACCATAGAGATGGAGGTAGAGCCGCAAGCCACTCTCGAGATCAACGGGATTTGGTATACTCCGATGCAGCAGCCGAGTATACGAATCAACAGCAGGAGCAGTCGTACGGTCATCCACAGCACGGACATCCGCAATTCCAGCACCGTCAGACTTTCACACCACAGCAGTCTCACCCGAATGTATACCATCAGAGACCGCAGTATTCATATCAGAACCCTGCTCATTATTCACATAACTATTCCTATCAGCAGCTGCAACAGTCTTCCTCCACACCTCAACGATACTCCCAGCCTTCCACCTCTCAGCATTACACGCCAAGGCAGGAGAGAGGAGCAAGCCAGGGCCATCACACCAAACCAGAGATGTCTTCACAGGCCCAGGCGCTCAACCAGATCATGGACATGCTGAGTACGCTCCAGATCGCACACAAGACTGAAATGGAGCAGGTTAACCGTCGTCTGGACGAGTTAACCGTGCTGAAGACCACTCTCCCAGTCCAGCCTTAGATGAACCCGAATAACAAGAGGAGGCATCCAGATCAGGTATACACTACATGTAAGATCTCATTTCTTGAATTTTTATCAAACTTCATTCGTCTCAAGAGCGGTAGATCACCACAAGCAACTGCTGGAGAAGAGGAGAGGGCATTAGAGGAGCACGAGCAGAACCATGATTCTGAAGCCGAGGAGGAAAAACCGCAAGATGATGAGGACCACTA